>OZ030013.1:84281457-84346457 GCA_964023405.1 Apodemus agrarius
ATCTCTGGTGAGGTCAAGACCAGCCTGGTCCTCATACAGTTCTAGACCAACAGGTATATACAATGAGATGCTATCTTTAAAAAGGGGGAGAGGGAGCCGGGCGGTGGTGGCTCACACCTTTAATCCCAGCACTTGGGAGGCAGAGGCAGGTGGATTTCTGAGTTCAAGGCCAGCCTGGTCTACACAGTGAGTTCCAGGACAGCCAGAGCTATACAGAGAAACCCTGTCTCAAAGAAAACAAAAAAACAAAAAGGGGGAGAGGGGATTTGGGTCCGGAAAGATGGTACAGTACTTAAAAGTGGTCCTCCACTCTTCTGGAGGACACAGATTCAATTCCTATCACCCACATGGCAGCTTACAATTTCCTTAATTCAGGAGACCCCTGGTCTCCAAGAGCACCTATACTCACATGCAGACACACATGCCTATACATAGTTGAATAAAAATAATCTTTTTCACTTGGGAGGCAGAGGCAGGCAGATTTCTGAGTTCGAGGCCAGCCTGGTCTACAGAGTGAGTTCCAGGACAGCCCGAGCTACACAGAGAAACCCTGTCTCGAAAAACAAAACAAACAAACAAAAAAAAAAAAACAAAAAAAAAATCTTTTTTGAAGAAAACAGTAATAAAACTGCTCTGGAAAACTAGGTCACAGCACACCTAGAATTTCCACTACTTGAAAGCATCACGATCTCGGAGCTGGAGAGATGTCTCGGTTAGCCAATCACTTGCTGCATAAGCAAGAAGCCCAGAGTTCAGATCCCTGGTGCCCAGTGAATGTTGGGTGTGCATGGCAGCCCTGCCTATGATCTCAGTGTTGGGCAGGCAGAGATGGAGGCTTGCCAAAGCAAGCTGACACTCACATGTGCACCCACACACACCAGACCATAGGCATAAGAGAGAGAGAGAGAGAGAGAGAGAGAGAGAGAGAGAGAGACTATTCTCGACACAGTCTAAGAATTTTGAAACAGATTAATAATACTTTTATCATTATTAATCTCCAATTCTACAAATTAGGTAACTGACATTTGGAAAGATAAAAAGCTTTACAGATAAATGTAAAATCACACAGATAAATGTAAAACGTGATCCTGGGAGCCATCAAGTATCACATTTGAAAATCTGCAAACACAGCACTACCAACACAAGGAGGTGGGCTTACCTGCAGCGCGCTGTTGAGGAAGCAGCTGTTTTGCCCTGGCTCATTGCTGAGGCCTTTGCTGGGGGCAATGGACACTGAGCTCCGAGGTGCAAACATCCCTTGAACGCTACCTCGGCTTCCAGAAAAGTAATTTCTTTTCCAAGACATTATTGTTCACATTAGCCCAAAGAGGGGAGAAAGGGGGCTTTATATCTTTTTGACAAGGAACCTGTGTCTTTTGAAGTCCTCAAAAAAAAAAGAAAAAGAATCTAAAAAATTGCTCAGATTGAGAGGCTGAGTTTATATCTTCCCAAACATCAAATCCGTAAACTCAGGGAATTCAGGTTTGTCCTTAGATCCAGTGCCAAAGCTGTCCTTCCTTCACCTGCCCCACTGTTCAAAATGTAACTTGGCACATGACCAATGCAGAGAAGTCCTTAAGTACTGCTTCCTTCTAGGTGGCTGAAACTGCCTCCCTACAGTCCTGGTGAAACAGATGGAATCTTCAAGTCAACAGTATCCAGGACCAAGCAGGGCTTGCTCTTCAGCCCTCTTTACAATGCTTCTTGTGGACCGAAGACTGCAGGAAGAGGCAGGAACCCGACACACTCCTCCTCACCCTCTTAGTGCCTCGTCTCATCATCCTCTAGCAAAACTCAAGCTCTGAACAACTGAAAAGACACACGAAGCTGAGAAGTTTGGGTTCTCGGTAGGACTGCTGCTGATGTTCCAAGCTTGCTGTGCCTTTTAGTTGTATTCCAAATTTCTTCTATCCTCTCTACCAGATCTTCAGAAAGTCGCTTCTCCTTTCTTCTGAGACCAGAATAGCCAGCTGTGCCAGAAAGCTTTAACAGAAAGAAAAAAAAATCAAAAGCTTACGTCATTTAATGACTCTACTGGCTTTGCACTGTGCTGCCAAGATCAACGTTGCCTCACCTCTCAGTATAAACTTGAAACCTTGACAAACATCGCCGAGCGAGCGAGAGAGCGAGAGAGCGAGAGAGAGAGAGAGCGAGAGAGAGCGAGAGAGAGAGAGAGAGAGAGAGAGAATCAGAAACAAAAAAAGGGAAATACCAAAATGCCAAATGAAAGAAAAAAAGAAATGTGGGCAGCTTCACTTAATGGAAAACTTCTCTTAAATTTTGAAGACGAAAGCTGAATTGGACTAAAATGAAAACCTAACACAAACTTTCCAGAATGAAGCTAAGAAAGAACAAAAACAATAACAAAATCAACCAAGACAGCCAACACCAAGCAAGGAGGTCTGTCCTCTGGGTGGTGTTATTAAAGCACTTTTCGAAAAGCGCGCTCCATGCATAGCTATGGACCCTGGCTGCAGTGGGCACAGCAGCAGTCTGGAGTCCACTCTGGGAGAATGAAGCTCAGTCTCCATCCCAGGGAACCCCTGGTGGTCATTAGACCACATGTTTTCAATATCCAGTCTAAACGACATGCCTTTCTGCCTTAATCTGTTGCCTTGTTTGACTGATTTGATTAATCAGTATTTTGCCAGAGGGTCAGAGAAATAATTTGAGTTATAAATCACTTAAATATTGAAATTATCCACAGATGCCAGAATGAGAGGTCATCCACTGACCAACCTTTGGCTTCAACTAACCAAAATGTCTGTGAGGCAACAGTGAGTATTATCAAATCAAGCAGCATTCCTAGAAGGAAGCATCTGAGAGACAGGGTCTCACCATGCTGGCCTGGATCTCTCTATGTAGACCTGGCTGGTCTCAAACTCAGAGCAGTAGGCTTAAAGGTGTATGTCAACCACATCCAGCACAACTTTCAGGAATCAGTTCTCTCCCTCAACCATGTAAGTTCCCAGTATTAAACCCAGGTCATTACGTTGGGCAGCAAATGCCTTTACCCTCTGAGTCATCTCAGTGACCCACATTTATATTGAGATGGGGTCTTAATATATAGCCCTGGCTAGCCTGAACCTTACAACACAGACCAGGATGACCTCACCCCTCCAGCAATCCTCTTTTTTGTCAATGTGCTCACATTATAGGTATGTTTAACCTCACCTGGCTGAAGTGCTAAACTTCAAATATCTCAAGCCTCCCTTTAATATCTACTATATATACCATTTAGAAAATCAAAAATGGGCCAGGTGTTACAGCAGGTGCCACTATTCCAGTATCCAAGAGAGAAAGGCAGAGATATTATAAGTCTGAGGCAACCTAGGCTAAATATCAAGACTATCTCAAAAAATGTTTTCAAATTAAAAAGAAAACACTCATGCCGGGCAATCGTGGCACACGCCTATAATCCCAGCACTTGGAGGCAGAGACAAGCGGATTTCTGAGTTCGAGGCCAGCCTGGTCTACAGAGTGAGTTCCAGGACAGTCAGGGCCATACACAGAATCCCTGTCTCAGAAAAACTGAAAGAAAAGAAAAGAAGAAGAGAAGAGAAGAGAAGAGAAGAGAAGAGAAGAGAAGAGAAGAGAAGAGAAGAGAAGAGAAGAGAAGAGGAAAAGAAAAGAAAAGAAAAGAAAAGAAAAGAAAAGAAAAGAAAAAAGAAAAGAAAAGAAAAGAAAAGAAAAGAAAAGAAAAGAAAAGAAAAGAAAAGAAAAGAAAAGAAAAGAAAAGAAGCCAGGCGTGGTGGCGCACGCCTGTAATCCCAGCACTTGGGAGGCAGAGGCAGGCAGATTTCTGAGTTCAAGGCCAGCCTCGTCTACAGAGTGAGTTCCAGGACAGCCCGAGCTGTCCAAAACCAAACCAAAACCAAAAAAAAGAAAGAAGGAAGGAGAGGAGAGAGGAGAGGGGAGAGGGGAGAGGGGAGGAGAGGGGAGAGGGGAGAGGGGAGAGGGGAGAGGGGAGAGGGGAGGAGAGGGGAGGAGAGGGGAGAGGGGAGGAGAGGGGAGAGGGGAGAGGGGAGAGGGGAGAGGGGAGAGGGGAGAGGGGAGAGGGGAGGAGAGGGGAGAGGGGAGAGGGGAGAGGGGAGAGGAGAGGAGAGGAGAGGGGAGAGGGGAGAGGGGAGAGGGGAGAGGGGAGAGGGGAGAGGGGAGAGGGGAGAGGGGAGAGGGGAGAGGGGAGAGGGGAGGAGAGGGGAGAGGGGAGAGGGGAGGAGAGGGGAGAGGGGAGAGGGAAGGAGAGGGGAGATGGGAAAGGGGAGAGGGGAGAGGGGAGAGGGGAGAGGGGAGAGGGGAGAGGGGAGAGGAGAGGAGAGGGGAGAGGGGAGAGGGGAGAGGAGAGGAGAGGGGAGAGGGGAGAGGGGAGAGGGGAGGAGAGGGAAAAGGGGAGAGGGGAGAGGGGAGGAGAGGGGAGAGGGGGAGGGGAGGGGAGAGAGGGGAGGAGAGGAGAGGAGAGGAGAGGAGAGGAGAGGAGAGGAGAGGAGAGGAGAGGAGAGGAGAGGAGAGGAGAGGAGAGCTCCAGGACAGCCTAGACTACATATCCAAACCCTGTTTCAATCAAACAAACAAAAAGCAAAAATTCTTTGAGGTTGTAATCATTGTCTAGAGAGCATCTGACTCTGTCCTCGGTGTGTCCAGGGGACTAGCTGAGACACGGGAATATTAATTCATCAGACTGTTCTTCCCCTTCTACATTCCTGGGCTATTTATAATCTTCATAATCTACACGTCACAATTAAAGTATTTGGTTATACATTGTATGGTCATTCTATTTACTATGTTTTTATTACTCTCCTTTTGTTTTATATAGTATCAATCATGCATCATATGACTATATAAAATAAAATACTATCTAGTATCAAGATACTAGATCAAGATATCAAGATCAATGACACTAAACTGACATTATTTAATTGTCCCAAGAGCCTATCAGGTAGATACTATCAGTTCAGCTTTACAGAAGAATAAACTGGAACTTAAAGACATCAACTTGCCTAACTGGTATGTGGCAGAGCTGGAACTGGGTGGTATAATATTTGTCACTTAATTATGTATCTTATTATAGTATTCCCAAAGCCCGCATCACAGTGATAGTCATAAAGACTATCAACATCTTTTGATTAATGTAGAAGCAGGAGGAACCCACATCTCCAACAAAGACTGTAAGACCCTTACTTCTCTACATGTCCCTCATGAACACTAAGAAACTTCCAACAAGCCGTGCAGCATTCTTTCAGCTTGACTGCTGCAAAGGCATGCCATGGACCGAGCCTCTCACTTGGCTCATGGCACAGGGACTTGGCAGGCAGGTGGGGCTTTCAGTATCCGCATGAGGCACTCACTGAAACCGCCTGCCCTATGACACATGCCCAAGCACAGAGAGCAAAAGGAAGACAGACAGTGGCAGAAAGGACTCACAGGTTCTGAATGGCAGCATTATGTTCTGGAAGCAGTAAGTTCTCACACTAGTTAGGTATGTCAGAAACTAAAACAACAGCCAAAAAACAACAAAGGCAAGAGAGGCAGTCAAAGTGGTTCAGGCAAACACTGATGGCAAAAACATTCTAATCCAAATGAAATGCTTGCTTCTAACTGGCATAATCATTCTCTAGTATCACCAACTGAAGATAAATGAGAAGAATATAAATGGTATTTATAGCTACGTGGTTCTAATAATCTGTTTTTAAAGATAAAAAAAATTTAGGCAATACTGAACTACTTCAGTATAAAAGAACATTATGTCTGCCACTCATTCTCAAGGCTCAGAAAGAAAAGAATATGTATGTATGCATATACAAACACATAAAAATGGAATACATAGATAAAACAAATACAGAAAAATGCTAACCACAGATGCCTTTCACTGAAGAGCACGGGAATGTCAGGCTGGGGAAAGACCTCAGTTGGCAGAGTCTGCCCACCATGCATAAGACCCTGGATCAACCCCTAACGCTACCTAAATAATGTGCCTATAACCCCAGCACTTGAGAGGCAGAGGCAGGAAGGTCAGGAAAGTCATTCTTAACTACATAGAAAAATTTCAAGCCAGACTGGACTACATGAGATCCTATTTAAAAAAACAACAACAGAGTATGAGATTTCATCTTACTATTCCTTATAACTTCTCTGTAAACTTATATTTAAGTTAAGAACGAAAGAGGTTGTCAAATTCAAAATTAGGGGAAAAGGAAAAAAGATAAATTACAACAAATACAGTTGTGAGGATCTGGGAGATGGCTGAGTCTGTAACGTGCTCGCAGCAAGAGCATGAGGGCCTGAGCTTGGTCCTCAGCACCAGACAGAAAGCCAGATGTGCCTAAAGTCCCAGTGCTGGGGAGGAAGAGACAAGAATATCCCTGGGACATCCTAACTAGCCAGTCTAGCTCAAAACTAAGGTAGAACGGCAGCTGAGGGTGGCTCATGTGCTCATGGTGCTCATGCACCAGAAAAATATGTAAGGATAGTAGATGTCATCAGAAGGAGCAAATGCAGGCCTAAGGACTAGGCTAGAACTGAAGATAGAAGACAGTGCTGTTTCTACTTCTACACCTTTGTATTTAATTATTTTAGGTTTAATTCCATGCAGATTATCCAGGAGGACCTTGAACTTCATTCTCTGAGTCTGTAAAACAAATATGTTCATTAAATGATTCACAGTTGATGTAACAGCACGAAAATGAATAATTAATTCAATGAATAAGAAGTGAACTGTGATACCTATGAGCAAAAAGGTAAGTTTTGTTTTAGGGACCTCAGAAAATGAAAAAGTTGTAAGTCACAAAGAAGGTGTGTGTATGTGTGTGTATAGGTATATTTATGAGACATTTTGGGGGCTGGAGAGATGACTCAGTAGTTAGAGCACTGGCTACTCTTCCAGAGAACCAAGATTCAAGTCCCAGCATCCACTTGGCAGCTCACAACTGTCTGAACCTCAAGCTCCAAGACCTCTGACATCTTCACAGACATACTTACAAGCAATGAACATAAAATAAAAAAATTCTCTCTCTCTCTCTCTCTCTCTCTCCCTCCCTCCCTCCCTCCCTCCCTCCCTCCCTCCCTCCCTCCCTCCCTCCCTCTCTCTCTCTCTCTCTCTCTCTCTCTCAACCAGAACAAGCTGAGCAGTGGATGCACATCTTTAATCCCAGCACTCAGGAGACAAAGGCAGGTGGATCTCTGTGAGTTCAAGGCCAACCTAATCTACAGAGCAAGCTCCAGGGACAACGAAGGCTACACAGAGAAACCCTGTCTTAAAAAACAAAACCAATCTGGGCAGTGGTGGCGCACGCCTGTAATCCCAGCACTTGGGAGGTAGAGGCAGGCGGATTTCTGAGTTCGAGGCCAGCCTGGTCTACAGAGTGAGTTCCAGGAAAGCCAGGGCTACACAGAGAAACCCTGTCTCGAAAAACCAAAAAAAAAAAAAAAACAAAAAAAAAAAAACAAAATACACACACACACACACACACACACAAAGAGAACAAACCATATAATAGAAGAAAAATTGAATTTCATGATTATTCTAAAAAAAAAAAGTTTAAATTAACCCAAATAATTAAGTCTATTGCAAGCAATGAAGGTATACTTAATCCAGGTGTGATGGCACATGCCTTTAATAGCAGTGCTTGGGAGGCAGAGGCAGACAGATCTCTGAGTTCAAGGCCGTTCTGACCTACAGAGCAAGTTCCAGGACAGCTTGGGCTACACACTAAGAAACACTGTCTCCAAAAAAAGAAAAAAGAAAAAAAAAAGAGAAAAAGAAAAAAAAAAAGAAAGAGAAAAAAGGGTATACTTAAGAAAGTCTACAAAGGGGAGCTGGAAAGATGGCTCAGTGGTTAAGAGCACTGACTGCTCTTCCAAAGATCCTGAGTTCAAATCCCAGCAGCCACATGGTGGCTCACAACCATCCCTAATGAGATCTGACTCCCTCTTCTGGAGTGTCTGAAGACAGCTACAGTGTACTTACATATAATAAATAAATCTTTAAAAAAAAAAAAAGGAAGGTCTACAAAGGAGATATAGAGGAGCTATAGAGGTTAAGGGCATATATTGCTCTTGCATAGGATCTGAATTTGATTCCAAGTACCCATATCAATCAGATGGTGGCTCACAACCACCTATAACTACAACTCCAGGATAATGCAATGTCTCTGGCCTCTGCAGGCACCAACACTCACATCCACATACAAACACACATTTTACAAAATAATACCCCTACACAAATATACATAACTTAAAATAATAGATCCTTATTAATCCATTATTTTAGATTAATAATCTATACTAAGTAATCTATACTAACCTATCAATGATTAAAGTAGAAATACATGTGTCTGTACATATTCATATGTGTTATATGTGCACATGCATGTAGAGGCCACGGGCTGACACTTCATGTCTTCTTTTATCACTCTCCACTTTGTTTTCTGAGGCAGGATCTCTCAACTAAACCTGTCGCTCACCAATTCACCTAAACTTCCTGGCCATCCACTCTCAGTGATCCTCCTGCTTCTGTCTCCTCAGCAATGGAGCTGCAGGTGTTTGCTGCTGTGCCCACATTTGTATGTGGCTGTGAGGAATCCAAACTCAAGTCTTCATGTTCCCATGTCAAGCCCTAAATCCACTAAGCTATCTCCTCAGATCCTAGAACCTGACTCTAACCAAGTGCCAATGATTCTAAACTCCAGATCTTCCTTGACTCTCCACCCGCAGTAGAGCTTGTGGCATCACATCTAGTTCTGAAATAGATTTGCTTTATAGATTTGCTTTGTCCCATGGCTAGAGCTAGCCTTCAAATGCTGATTTTTCATCCTGTGCTCTAGGAGAGCTGGGATTAGAAGTACGCGCCACCACACCCAACTCCATTATATTTATTTGTTTACTGGTGTTCACTGTGATTATATATCTATGGGCGTACAAATGTAGAGGCCACAGTATGTGAGTCAGCTCTCTCCATCATATGGGGTCTAGGGATTGACCTTGGGTTGTCAGGCTTGGTGATATATACATTAACCAGCTAAGCAATCTCACTTCCCCCCCAAAAGATTTTTCTTTATTAAGAATCACTCCAGCCAGGCGGTGGTGGCGCACACCTGTAATCCCAGCACTTGGGAGGCAGAGGCAGGCGGATTTCTGAGTTCGAGGCCAGCCTGGTCTACAAAGTGAGTTCAGGACAGCCAGGGTTACACAGAGAAACCCTGTCACGAAAAACCAAAAAAAAAAAAAAAAAAAAAAAGAATCACTCCTACTTTCCTAAGTCCTAAGCAAGGCAATGATGTCTAATTGAATCATTCCTAATCAACATTATTTTGAAGAAAATAGTCTATGCAAATAAGGCAAGAAAAAATACATTGGTTGAAAACAACTATCATAGACTTGCGCTTCATAATTAAGAACTGCTCTTTCAAAGAGAAGAGAATGAACAAGAGGATTAAGACAAGTCAAGGATTAGAAGAAATAGTTGTAAATGACATAAAGGAAAATAACAGTTAACATGTACATACTACATGCTTTATATATATAGCATGCACAGATGGTCTATAGTCTATGTGTACACATGTATACAAAAAGAGAGGATGAAAGAGAGGAAACACAATGACTAGTCCTATCTGTCTCCTAGAGTACTTCATTCTCCTTTATGCTCTCAGGACAACTGGGACTTAGATCACAACATCCACACTCTAACCTGCAGGAGGCACAGAGGGTCCTGTGTGCAAAGGTAAGCACTAGGGGAATCAGAAATGATAAACAAAAGGTTGTTCCTTCAAAGGAAGGGATGTGTGACCTGTTATCTGCCCTGAAGGCTGGGAGCTGAGGTGGTTAATAGCCTGGTCAGTGCAGTGCAGTGTGGATGAGACCTCACCAGATCCTCCCCCAGACACATATCTATCACGAGGTTCTCAATCTATAGAACCGATCTTTACGGAAGGTGTCACATGTAGTCAATCTATAGAACCCATCTTTATGGAAGATATCACATGAACTTTACAAAGTGTTCTGATGCAGTCATGCCTTAAGCTTTATTGTGCATATGGAACTAAGTTATCACCAGGAAATTTTTCTCCAAAATTGTGCTGTGCTTAAATATGCCTAAAATAATTTACTGGGGGGTCAGATTCCCAAAGTTTGAACGAATACTGGCTACTTAGTTGTACTGAGCTTCTTGCCTCTCACGAATCATTATTCTGCAGGCCGTGCTGGCCACAGAAACCCCTACCACCACCCATCCCATATTCCTTCATGTTAGATATTTCTGAACACAGACTGCAGTACATGGAATTTTTATTCTGTAGAGTTGGAGATAGTATGTATGAAACAAAATCACTGAATGTTTAGTTGAAATAGAAAATGTAACTATGGGCTGGAGAGATGGCTCAGTGGTTAAGAGCTCTTCCAAAGAGTGGTTAAGACTGCTCTTCCGAAGGTCCTGAGTTCAATTCCCAGCAACCACATGGTGGCTCACAACCATCTGTAACAAGATCTAACACCCTCTTCTGGGGTGTCTGAAGACAACTACAGTGTACTTACATATAATAATAAATAAATCTTTAAAAAAAAAAAAGAAAGAAAAGAAAATGTAACTATAATAACCAATTCCAGAATCTTATTAAATTCTGATTCTCTTTAAGTCACTAAAATTCATATCTGAAATAAGATACTGGTGACTTATAAAATAAAAACTCATAAACAGAATCAAATACTTATTTCCTTATAACTCAGCTTGAAATACAGATAAGCATCTACAACCATTTCTACAAGATCAACTATTTGTTGATTTATAGGCTGGTTATCTGAAACTCCTGAGTGAACAGTTACTCCACTGAACAATATCCTGAGTGCTGAACTTCGGCATCAAATCAGTACATCATGTACAATAGGAAGGATTATATAGTGTTAAAATACAGAAAAATGTTTTTATACGAACCTGTCACTTTCAAGCAAATTATCTGAAGCCAGCTAAAAAGAAAATAAAGTCAAGAAAACATGTTTCACTTTGTTATAGGCAGAGAGGTACACGTAAGCTACTTAGCTCCTTTCTATAAAAATTCACAGTTCCACAGATAATTTCCCAGACTCAGTGGAAGATAGTTAAGTACAAAGAGGGGAGTAGTTAAAGTACAAGTACTGGGGCTAGGTTTACAGCTCAGTAGGTAATAGTGTTTGCTCTGCAAACCTAAGGACCTGAGGTTGAATCCCCAGCACCTACATAAAAAAGCGAGCCTGAAAGCCCAGCATCAAGCAGCAGAGACAGACAGATCCCAGGGATTCAATAGCCAGCTAACCAGCTAGTCTAGCCAAAACCACTAAGCAAGAAGGATCAGTCAATTAAAATTCTTGCCACCAAGCCTGACAACCTGAGTTCTATCCCAGAACCCACAAGATTCCCACAAGCCGTCCTCTGACCTCCACTAGGGTGCCAAGTCAAACACATGCCCAGACATACATACACACTTGTAATACATGAATGAAATGTAATAGTAATAGCAAAGATCTTTTTTTTGTTTAAAGTGCAGGTTCAGCTTGACAGCAATGACGCATGCCTCTGATCCCAGCACTTGGGAGGAAGAGGCAGGCTAATTGAGTTTGAAGCCAAAGTAGCCTACAGTGAGCTCTAGGACAGTCAGGACTACACAGAGAAACCCTGTATGGGAAAAAAAAAAAAAAAAAAAAAGTTCTACACCAGGTGAGGTAGCATGAGTTCAAGGTCATCCTCACCAACATAGCAAGTCCAAGCTCAGCCTGGGCTATATGAGACCTCTTCATCCACCCACCCACCCACACGGAAATAATATATATATATATATATATATATATATATATATATATATATATATGTATATGTATATGTATATATATATAAAATGTACAATTATATGTACAAAACACTTATAAGAGGTCAGTTAAAAAAAGTAGTTTCACAAATAATAGCTCTGGCTATATATCACATACACACACCTATAAAAAAAATTCCAAGAAAGCTGGGCATGGTGCCACATGCCTGTAATCTCAGTACTTAAGAGGTAGAAGCAAGGGGCTGGAGAGATGGCTCAGCTGGTAAAAGCACTGACTGCTCTTCCAAAGGTCCTGAGTTCAAATCCCAGCAACCACATAGTGGCTCTCAACCATCCGTAATGAGATCTGATGCCCTCTTCTGGGGTGTCTGAAGACAGCTGCAGTGTACTTACATATAATAAACAAATAAATAAATAAATCTAAAAAAAAAAAAAAAAGAGGCAGAAGCAAGATAACTGTATATTCAAGGCCAGCCTGATCTACCTTAGCAAGTTCCACTCCAGACAGAGATATATAACAGGACCCTATCTAATAAACAAACAAAAAAAAGTTTTTAAAATTATTCTGCAGATATGCCCAGTATTTTGCCAGACTGTTCTCTGCACACGCCCATCTTCCGAGTCCTCCTACCTAATACCAGCATCACTTGGAGGCAGCAGCTCATCCTGACAGGGTCTAATAATGGTCACATCTTATAAAGAGTAGTCACTTGGACTCAGTCACTTTCTTGGGACCAATTGGGAAGGGGAAGTTCAGTGGGAGGGGAGAAGGGCAGGATGAATGTGATCATATGATCAAAACACAATTATCCACGTGTATCAAAGTGTCATGATGAAACCCATTATGTGTGATTAATATGTGATAATAATTTTTTTCCCAGGATTGGTGGTGTACAATTTTAAGCTCAGCACTCAAGAGGAAGAGGCAGGTGGATCTCTGGGAGTTTGAGATCAGCCTGATCTGCACAGAGAATTCCAGGGCAGCAGAGCTATATAATAGAGGCCCTTTCTAAAAATATAAAAATAATAAAATGGTGCTGGGTGGTGGTGGCACATGCCTTTAATCCCAGCTCTTGGGAGGCAGAGGCAGGCCAATTTCTGAGTTCGAGGCCAGCCTGATCTAGAGAGTGAGATCCAGGACAGCCGGAGCTACACAGAGAAACCCTGTCTCGAAAAACCAAAAAATAAAAAATAAAATAATAATAATAATAAGTGTTTTATACATATTTATAAAACATGTATCCTACAAGATTGTCTTTTTAAAATATAGGCAACATATAGGGTTTCTCCCTCCCAGAACTTCACTAATTAGGTTGTGCAAGTATAACCTCCACAGGGCTTTATTAGAATACAGATGCTTAACACTTGCTGAAGAAGAGTTAATGGACTGGGCAATGGTGGCACATGCCTTTTACCCCAGGACTCAGGAGGCAGAGGCAGTTGAATCTCTGAGTTCAAGGCCAGCCTGGTCGACAGAGTGCGTTCCAGGACAGCCTACACAGAGAAACCCTGTGTGTATATTTGACAAAATCTTGTAAAATACACAAAACTTTTTCCTGGTTAGAGGTAACTCAGTGACAGATATGACCAAATAATTCTTTAGCTCTTCTCCAAGTCTCCAACCTAAATCATATCACACTTAAATTTCATTTTTATATTTCCAACATAAAAGTCTATGGAGGAAAGTATTCTGGGCAGTTAGGCAAATACAATGTTCTTTCCTAACCACAATGCCAATAGTAGCAAACTAGTAACAGGTTGAAAGAAGAAATTTCCAGGCAATTTATTTGGCTCCTGGAAAGGAAAAAAAAAAAAAGAATTCCATAAATTTACTCTATATAACCATCTGGTTAAATCACAAGAACCAAAGATTTTTTTTTCTTTTCTAATTTTTTAAATCACTAAGGAATGCTTTTTTATAATTTAGATACTTGATTATAACTTAATTATTTTACAATCATTATAAACACATCAGTACCTGGGATATTTTGCACAATAATGAAAATACAATGACAGCATCGACAAGAGGAGCATAGGGCAGGAAGCCGTGATAGCAGCAGCGTGACTCATTTCTGTCAGGACAACACTGGCACAGAATGGTACAAGCAACTCCAGTGTGAGAAAGCAAGCAAGCTCGTGACTGGGAAGGAAGGTGACAGAGAATGCAAAGCTAGGAATCAGAAGGGACACAAACAAAGGTCTCTTCAGTGAGAGCAGGAAAAACCAGGAGGTACTGAAATCTATCCTAAAAGTCTTTCATATTCTCAAAAGCTACTGAACTCCAGCATTTGAGTCCGTTCAAATGTTAACCCTACCACTTACACGGGAGCAGGAGTAGCCTTCCACTCGGGTTCCTTCACTGTAAAACTGTAATAATGGTAGCAACTAACGTGAACATTGCTGGACACACAACATGTCCTTGGCTCTTAAAATGCAGCAGTCGTTTTCCTCTTACTGCAAGGGAAGAGGACAGAGAGAAGTTCTACCTATGAATGATAAGGAAAAATACTATCTACTCGTCAGGATTGTAGTGAAAATTAGAAATATATGCGTAGCATTTAGCATAGAATCTAGAGGATCAAGAAATTATTATTGTAACAAGTACAACCTCCACTTAAAAGCAGACTCAACAGCAATAAAATCTCAGTAAGTTTTCCTCATATTGATAGTAGCACTTCTACAGAACCCAAAGCTTTTAAAAAATGTAAGTGTAAGTACACACACACACACACACCACACACACACACACACACACACACACACACACCACACCACACCACACCACACCACACCACTATTTCTTACATGAAGGTTGAAATACACAATCCAAGAAAACAGTCACATTCTGAAATACTGCTCAAGTAGCACGGAAGGACCTGAGCATCAAATATAAAACATTTCATTTTCAAAGGATCCAAATACCACATACCCGAAGGGGACAGGGCTAGTGACGGAATCTAACTTCCTAGGCACTCTCTAGAAGCAAGCGTCTACCACTCCGAAATACTCAGCAAGCCACTTCGCAGAATGACAACATACATCAAAACCTAAATGAATTTTACCAAGAACATTCTGGTGATGGAAAAACAAAATCACTGTGCTTTTGGCAGTAACATTACTGCACAGGTTAGCTCGAAACAGGACCTCCATTACTTCCTTAACCCATATATTGAGCTTGAAGAATAAATACAAAGAATACAACCTTCTAACAAATAACTTGTTTGAAGGAAATTCAAAACACTAAACCTACAACTCTTTCCTTTAAACCTGCAAATCTTCAATTTAATTCTAACAAGTTCATATATATAATATATGTTAGAGAAGGAAAATAAAATTCACAAATTTAATAGCTGGTTGGGGAAAGGGCCTAAAAAAGACAACATAAAAAAACTCTCCTGAAAATTGAGTTCAAAACTCAATTTCAAAGTAAGCTATTATTGGGATAGGGGGGTGGACTGGAATAACTTCACAAACACTACCCAAGCATTGTATCCTCCCTCTACACGGTTTTAATACAAGGGCAATGCTTACCAGACAACCCATTCGAGCTCAGCAAAACACTTCAAGCACTCACAAGGGCATTTGTGGGGCAAGGACACAGAACGAACGGAACAGAGGCAAGGGTACAGAGGGAGGAGACAGGCGCCGCAGCAACAATGGGAACCTGTCATCTAACACAGAGCCACACAACAGGATGTCAGGGATAAAACAATTCTTTTGCCAACTACCAGGAACTCTCTGGAAAAGACTTAGGACAAACTTCACTGGGGGCGTACAACAACTATGTGCCTGCTTCCTCCAAAGGCATTCCTGAAGGCAAGATCATAAAAGAAGAAGGTCAGCAGGGTGGCAGCCGCTTCCAAAGGGCTGGTCCTAAACGAACCCTTCTTGTGGTGTCAGTGAGAAGACACCTTTGCAACACCCTAGAGAATCACCAAGACAATGCCTTCTGAATCAGTTCAAAGTCCCAAGACTAGCTGCAGTGAAATCATTTTAATGGGCAAAAGTCTTCTGTCTTAAACATTAAAATGGGCCATGCTATTAACGAAATTAGGAAATTATGTGAATAGGAATCATGTAAACTAAGCTGCTGGGGTTGTCAGTCGATTTAAAACAAGACCTTAATCTAAAGGTTCCTGCAGGCAAGATCTCCACACCTCTTTAGGGAGCTGCAGTTGGATCCCACCCTGAAACATGTGACCAGTCTAAGAGAACCTGCATGTGCAGGCAGGGCAGAAAGGCCCAGAGGACCAATGCACATGCTCCCATGTGCCACTCTGCACACTAAACAGCTTTATTGAAATGAGTTGTTTTATAAGCATACCGAGGAAAAAAACTCATCAGCAAAATTCTTGCCATTTATGAAAGCTGGCTTTATTTCTATACCTTGAGAGAAAATACTTGAGGTCACTAAAACAAGATTTAATTAAAGTTTATTGGTAAAATTAAACAACCATGGACACTGCCCAAAACTATTTAAGCTTACATTTTAACAATGTGCTTAAAGTAAAGTAGTCCTTTGGCAGCAAAGCAAGGGCCAAGTTTAAAAGAAAAAAGATATTGCTTCTCTTGCTCACTCTTAGTATTCAAACCAGGTCTTCTAATACCTAGTGCCAAGGCACAGAAGTGCCACGGCACAGAAGCAGAGCCACATCAAGGCAAAAGCACAGACTTCGACTGATCAGTACTAAATGGAAAGAAAGATGCCCAAAGTGTACTTGTTCTTTTCTCTATGAGAAAATATCTAACAAAGCAAATTGAGAAAAAATTACTTTGGCTCACAGCAGGAAAGGCTCAGCTGAGGGGGCAGTCAGGGAGTAGAGCAGTTGGTGCTCTTAACCGCTGAGCAATCTCTCCAGTTTTTTTCTTACAGTTTTTCTTTAGTCTTTGTTTCTAATATTCATAAAACCAATCTCCTCTGCTTGGTTCATGTCAACACTCTGTTCTATAAAGTGCGGCCTGCAGCCGCACAGATGGCTCAGGGGGTACACTCAGTCACTTGTGACACAAGTTTAATAACCTGAGTTATGATGGAAAGAGAAGTCATGATGGAAGCAGAGCACTAGCTACTCAACACTCAGTGATGATGATGATGATGATGATGATGATGATGATGATGATGATGGATTTTTTTAACTGAAGTGTTGCTTGATTCTAGAGTTACAAAAAAAGGACAAAATCTTTAAACTGCTGATTCTGTCTACTGAAAGAAAACACACAAATGACAAAAAAAAGAATAAAATTTGATAAACTTAATATCATAAAAATTAAAGCTTGGGATTGAGGAGATAGCTCCAGAGTTAAAACAGTACACTATTCTTACAGAGGACACATGTTTGGTTCCCAGAACCCATGTCTGGCATTGTACATTCACCAGTAACTCTATCCATAGAGCATCAGTTCTCAACCTGAGGGCCTCACGCCATTTGGGAGATGCATATTAGATATCCTGCATATCATATATTTGCACTATGATTCCTAACAGTAGCAAAATTATGAATTAGCAATGCAACAATTCTATGGTTGGGGTAACAACAACATTAGGAACTGTATTAAAGTGTTGAAGCATTATAAAGGTTGAAAATCACACTGCTCTAGAGGATCCAACACCCTCTTGTGGCTTCCAAGGGCATTAGCTCACACAGCACATACATACATACATACACACGTACACATAATAAAAAACAAGAAATTCTGCCAGGCGGTGGTGGCACACACCTTTAATCCCAGCACTTGGGAGGCAGAGGCAGGCGGATTTCTGAGTTTGAGGCCAGCCTGGTCTACAGAGTGAGTTTCAGGACAGCCAGGGCTACAGAGAAACCTTGTCTTGAAAAAAACCAAAAAACCAAAATAAATAAATAAATAAATAAATAAATAAATAAATAAAGCTATTAAGGTGGTCAGAGTGGCATATGCCTTTAATTCCAGCACTTAGGAAGCAAAAGGACAAGCAAATCTCCAGGTCAAGACCAGCCCAGTCACACAGTGAGTACCAGGACAGCCAGGGCTACGGCAAGAGACCTTATCTCAAACTAAATAGATAGTTGGATAGATACATAGATGGATACATAGATAAATGGGTGGATGTACCGGCTGGTTTTGTATCAACTTGACACAAGCTAGAGTTATCACAGAGAAAGGAGCTTCAGGTGAGGAAATGCCTCCACTAGATCCAGCTGTAAGGCATTTTCTCAGTTGGTGATCAAGGGGAGAGGGCTCACTGTGGGTGGTGCCACCCCTAGGCTGGTAGTCCTTTCTATAAGAGAGCATGCCAAGCAAGCCAGGGAAGCAAGCCAGTAAGTAACATCTCTCCATGGCCTCTACATCAGCTCCTGCTTCCTGACCTGCTTGAGTTCCAGTCCTGACTTCCTTTAGTGATGAACAGCAATGTGGAAGCGTAAGCTCAATAAACCCTTTCCTCCCCAACTTGCTTCTTGGTCATGATGTTTGTGCAGGAATAGAAACCCTGACTGAGACAGTGGATGAATAAATAAATAAATCTGTCAAAAAATAGTATATTCATAAAATAAATATTTTTCAGTCACTATAGAAATGCTACAAAAATGAACCTACTAAGTGAAAGAATGAACACTAAATGAAAAATCCAGTCCACATATTTTAGATTGCATTTATATGAAGTATCCAGAATAGACAAATATATATACATTGAAAGATTACTGGTTGTCTACAGCAATTAGAACATGTGAAAGAAGCCGGGCAGTGGTGGCGCACGCCTGTAATCCCAGCACTTGGGAAGCAGAGGCAGGCGGATTTCTGAGTTCTAGGCCAGCCTGGTCTAGAGTGAGTTCCAGGACAGCCAGGACTATACAGAGAAACCCTGTCTCGAAAAACCAAATCCAAAAAACCAAGAAAAACAAAAACAAACAAACAAACACACCAGAACATGTGAAAGAAACAAACTGCTAATAATATGTGCAGCATTTCATTGTACAGAAATGAAATAATTCAATTCTAATAGTGATTGTGGGAACAGCCATTCTGAATCTATGAAAACCACTGAATTGTACACTTTAAATGGGTGTATTATATAACATAGGAATTATATCTCAATAAAGCTGCGTTTCCCCCCCCCCCCCAGTTTTCCTTTCTGCAAAACAAGATACTCTTTGTTTCATGTCTGTGGATTAAACTGGGTCTCCATAAACAACAGCAGCTGCTGCCTGGTAAAACTGGATGGCTTCAAACACTCGGCAAACAACTGTGTGTGGCAAACCAGTTCTGTTTGTGTGTGTGTGCCTATTTCGAGTAACTGCTTTTAAAGAATATGAAGGAAAATCAGACTGTGCATTCTTTTTTTTTTTTTTGCTATTGTCATTTAAATCAGAAGAGAATGTAATCATAATTTCCTGAGTCAAGAAGTCAGTATCACTGCCATTTACTACACATAGTCCATGGTGACTGAAGGGAAATGATCCACTCTGATTTTAAAAAAGAGAACAGCCGAACATGTACGGAAGAGGTACAGCAGCAGCCCCCAGACTAGTCTTGGGCTGAGGCAGAACAGATGAACAAGGCAGGTTGAGTGGTGCTTGCTGGCCACACCCTGCTCGACAATTACAAACATTCCACTTCAGGTTTGTAAAAATTCCACCTCTTATTTGTTGAGAGTATTTCCCTAGAGTACTCAGAGCCAAATGAAAACCATCTGATAAACAACCTGACCATATCCAGGCTGGCAGAAACAGTGGAAGAGCAGCAGAGTTGGCTGTGACCTACTCTTGGGATGCTGAACAGGGAGAGGGTGAGGCCAGATTACCTAGCAAGACTAAGAAAGAGAATGAGGGAGGGGAAAGAGAGGAGGGGGAAAGAAAATAAAATGTGACAGACAGAGAGCGAGCACAAGAAAGCGAGAGCCTACGCACTCATCTATATCTTGGCAGGTGAACAAAGGTCAGAACACAACTTCTAGAAGTCAATTCTCTCTTTATCCCTTGCAGATTCCAGGGATGGAAGTCTGTGAGCTTCGACATCAAGCACCTTTCCAGGTTGAGTCATACCACTGGCTTCTAGTCTTTAAACCAAAAAAACAAACAAAAACAAAACAAAACAATAACTCTGGGGTTCCATGAGGTTAAACACTATAAGACTTACACAATCAGATAAACATACTCTTTACAAATTATGTATAAAAAAATTCTCATTCTTTACAACACACTGGAAACCTTGCCATTAAAAATCAAACACCAGGGACTGGAGAGATGGCTCAGCAGTTAAGAGCACTGACTTCCAGAGGTCCTGAGTCCCAGCAACCACATGGTGGCTTACAACCATCTGTAATGAGATCTGATTCCCTCTTCTGCTGTGTCTGAAGACAACTACAGTTTCAAGACAGGGTTTCTCTGTGTACCTGGCTGATCTGGAACTCACTCTGTAGACCAGGTTGGCCTCGAACTCAGAAATCCGCCTGCCTCTGCCTCCCAAGTGCTGGGATTAAAGGCGTGCGCCACCACTGCCAGGCTTATAGTTGGACTCTTAGAATAAATAAAAATCTTTTTTTAAAAAACTGAACACTAATTTCATTTTCAATTTTTATTTATTTATTTACATTTATGTTGGGCATGTGTGCACATGTGGGAATCAGAGGACAAGGATAGGCTCTCAATCCACCAGAGGCATCCAGGCAATCAAACATCAGGCCTGGTGACCACACCATTTGTAAAAGCCAGAGGATCGGGAAGTTGGCTGTGAAACAGTGTTTCCTAGAAATGACAAAAGCTACACCCATGAAGTCTTACCAACATGACTGCCTAAACAGGAGCTGAGTGAGAACACCGAGACACACTAATGTGAACAGGGCAGGACCTGAACCTACACAAAGAACTATAGGAAGGGGAAAGAGCTCAGTGGTTCCCAGCACCCACATGGCAGCTCACAACTATAACTCCATGCCAGAGGATCTGACACCCTAACAGAGACTTACATACAGGCAAAACACCAATACAGAATGCTGATAGTGGGAGAACTACTTTTCCCCGGGGAAGAGCACACCAATTAGTTATCCAATACCAAATCTTCAGTCCTGAAAACACATATCATATATAATATATATAATATCATATGATATATATAGTGTGTATACACACATATATACACATGTATGTATATAAGAAAGGTTAACAAGGGGCTGGAGAGATGGCTCAGTGGGTAAGAGCACCGATTGCTCTTCCGAAGGTCATGAGTTCAAATCCCAGCACCCACATGGTGGCTCACAACCATCTGTAAAGAGATCTGACGCCCTCTTCTGGTGTCTGAAGATATCTATGGTGTACTTACATATAATAAATAAATAAATAAACAGCATTTAAAAAAAAAAAAACCTCCAGCATTATCCCATCTCTTGGCGATATGGATAATGCATGAGGAATTAGTATTTATAAAAAAAAAAAAAGAAAAAGAAAGGTTAACAAAAAAGAGGCACTTTTCAAAGAAAACAAGGAAGGTATATCGGGAGGGTTTTGGGGAGAAGGAAAGGACAAGGAGAAATTGATGTAATTAGAATCTCAAAAAAATAGAAGAAATAAAAACAGAAAAAGCAAATTTTCATCTTCATTTCTTTTATAAATTTGATACCCATACTTTTTTTTAAAGAATAATGCCAGCTAGTGGGAGGTGGAAACAGGAAGATAAGGAGATTAAGGTCAGCCTCCGCTATATGCCAAGCTCATACATAGCCACCCTGGACTATACAGGGCATTGTCACAAATAAGAAAGGAAAGGAAAGAGAGTGAAAGAGGTGCCAGTAAGGTGGCTTGTGTAAAGGCACATGCTCCCAAGCCCGATGACCTGAGTTCAATATCTGGAGCCCATATGACAGAAATAGAATCAATCCTAGCAAGCTGTTTACTAACCTCCATACAGACTCTACAGTATGTGTGCCCATGTGTACACACAGACATACACACACACACACACACACCAATAATAACAACAATAACAATAATAAACAATTTTTTTACAATTTATTTTATTTTTATCTTATGTGCATTAGTGTTCTGCCTGTACACTTATCTGTGTGAGGGCATCAGATCCACCGAAACTGAAGTTTCAAACAGTTATGAGCTGCCAATGTAGGTGCTGGGAATTGAACCCAGATATTCTGGAAGAGCAGCTCTTAACTGCTGAGCCATCTCTCCAGCCCCAATAAAGATATTTTTTAAAGGTTGGTTTGTTTGCTTACTTATATGTGAGCATGCTGTTGCTGACATACCAGAAGAGGGCATCAGATCCAATTATAGATGGCTGTAAGCCACCATGTGGTTGCTGGGAATTGAACTCATGACCTATGGAAAAACAGCCAGTGCTCTTAACCACTGAGCTATCTCTCCAGCTCCAAGATATTTTTAAAGAACAAAAAATAATAAAGTGGCTAGGCTGTGGTAGGACACACAAGTAATCCCAGAACTTGGAGGTTTTTATCCAAAGGATCATAAAGGCCAGATGGAACTAAAAAAAAGTGGGGGCTGAAGAGATGGATCAGCAGTTAACAACACTGACTGTTCTTCAAGAGGTCCTGAGTTCAATTCCTACCAACCACATGGTGGTGCTCACAACCATCTGTAATGGGATCCAATGCCCTCTTCTGGTGTGTCTGAAGACAGTTACAGTGTATTCATATCCATAAAATAAATAAATTTTTAAAAACATGTTTTAAATAATATAAAAATGTTGAAGTGTAAGTGAGGATTAAAAAGACTAAGGTTGACCCAGCAGAAAACAATCCACTAGTCAGGCGGTGGTGGTGCACACCTGTAATCCCAGCACTTAGGAGGCAGAGGCAAGCAGATTACTGAGTTCGAGGCCAGCCTGGTCTACAAAGTGAGTTCCAGGACAGCCAGGGATACACAGAGAAACCCTGTCTCGAAAAAAACCACAAAATAAAAAAAGAAAAAGAAAACAATCCACTGCACCCCCTGTGACAAGTGGTCAGCAAGGAGCCAGCATAAGCACAGGGAGCTACTGACATGATGGAGAGCAGCAACCACCAACAGATGCCAGCACTGACCCAGGACTGCCCGTGAACCTCAGGGTGCCGGTATTGTAACCAGCCAGCTCTCTGCACATGACAGGCTCTAGAACACCAGTAGAAGCACATTTTGAACCAAGCACAAGTGAGGTGTGCCTGCTGAGACTTTCCTAGAAAAAAATATGAGTTTCTAAATTTTTCCCAGAAAAAGCTTAAATACCGTCCCCCAAAAAACTGAAAACTACTTTTTTGTTGCTATCCTGACTTACAGTAGCCTGTCATATTTCTCTTCTATAATGAACTCTCATTTTCTTTCACTTCAGAACTAGTAGATGTCTGATATCTATCCTAAGACCCATCCAGCTAAAGACAAGATACAACTACTGTTTCTGTGTGATTTTAAAACAACTCTAAAGCTGTGCAGTGGTGGCACACGACTTTAATCCTAGCATTTGGGAAGCAGAGGCAGGCAGATCTCAGTGAGTTCAGGGCCAGCCTGGTCTACATAGTGAGTTCCAGACAGCCAAGGCTACACAAGAAAGACCCTGTCTCAAAACAAAACAAAACAAAACAAAACAAAACAAAACAAAACAAAACAAAACAAAAACAAGCAAAACCCTCTAAGACAATTCAATGCTGAGCTTTCCATCTGTCCATTAAATGCCTTAAACATGTTGTTTATCTATCAGATGTGTGTGTGTATGCACATACGCGTGCCAGGGCGCACAGGTGGAGTTCAGAGGACTTCTCTGCTTCTACTACATGAGTTCTGGAATCAACCTTGGGTCATCAGACTTGACTGCAAGCTCTTTCACCCACTGAGCCATCTTGCCAGCCCAGCCTTAAATATTCATTAAATGTTTAGTGAAGAGCTACTAAAAGCCAAGCGTAGTGTTAATATCTCAGAAACAAAGACTTTCAAGATTCACTAATGAACAAGTAGACTAGAGATGGGAATGAAGTGCCCTGGAAGTCTATGAAATCTTTGGAAGGAAATAGCATCTGAACTCACCCCAACACTGCTATATAATAAAAGAGCCTCCTCTGTCTTCACCACTCATCCTGGAAGAAAACCCCTACATTTTTAGAATTCTCCCAATGATTGGAGTATCTAGCACTGTTCTGTTCTTGTTTTCTATGGAATCCACTGAGTTTCTGCTAGCCAACTGACTCACGTGCACTTCACCTGCTTCAACGTGAAGGCTGGCAGTATCGGAAAGACCAATCACATGGTTGCAGCTTTGACCCACAAATCAACCTTGGGACTAGAGAAGTCCAGACACTAAGTATAATCTCCATGCGGCCAGCCAGTCTAACCATGGTCACAAAAAGAGGCTCACATAAAAGCTGTATACTGAGACAGTGAACTTCCCAGGCTGGTAGTATACACTCACACGACAAGAAGGCAACATGTTCTAAGGACAAAGTTAATGAATGGACAACCATCACCCAGCATTATCAAGTCCATTTCCCACCCTCTAAATAATTATCCACAAGGCAATCTAGCCTTAGTAGAATAATACTATAAAACACCAAAAGAACAGTTCAATCTCTAATTGCCCTTTAGGTTTACAGGAGGCAGGGACATCTAAAATGTCTGATGCCCAGTAGACAACATGGAAAACAAATCAAGGGGATTAACTGTTTGAAAAATGAGTGATCATTACAGAGCCCAACTGAATCTGGTATGAATTAGACTTCTTGAAACCCCTTTTGTGCCTGGGATAGAATTTGTGTAAAAGACATCTTTTTCCTGCAGTTTGCTATCAGTAAAGTTCTTTCTTGTCCCATGACTCTGGTTTTACCTAATGACAATAGACCCTGGACCTTCTGGGGCTGTCAGAACAGAGGTTCTTGGCCTTTAGAACCCTCTCAGACTTCATCCTCTGCATGAGGTTTCAGATTTGTACCTTTTTTTTTTTTTTTTTTTTTTGCTAAAATAAAGCCAGAAGCATTTGAAACAATGCTTTCTTGAATTCATTGAGCCATTCTTGCCAATTATCAAACTTAAAAAGGTCAATATGAATCCCTGAATTTATATCACCTTGGTCAGTGCAGGAAACCTGGGAAGTCCCAAATTTTCAGCTTGTATCTACAATGAAGGTCATCTTGTAGAGGACAATACCCTTGTGAATTTTGAGCTAATGCAGATTGGTAATACAAACACTCTAGAGAAATGAGTAGAAAATAAGATTTATACCTGATGTAATGGTATTGGCTTGTATCTACAAGAGAAAAGTTGGGAGACAGATTCTAAGGGGTTTTTTGTTGTTGTTTTGGGGTGGGTTTTTTTTTTTTTTTTTTTTTTTTTGGTCTTGTTTTTTTGAGACAGGGTTTCTCTGTGTAGCCCTGGCTGTCCTGGAACTCACTCTGTAGACCAGGCTGGCCTCAATCTCAAAAATCCACCTGCCTCTACCTCCCAAGGATTAAAGACATGGGCCACCGCCGCCCGGCTCAGATTCTAAGTTTGAGGTCACCCTGGATTACATAGAAAGACCTTATTCAAAAAAACTAAACAGTGCCACGCATGGTAGGGCTCACCTTTCACCAGCACAGAGTAATGATATATATTTGAGATGACAGATAGGCAGTTACCCTGATCTGATTGTCATATATTACATATGTATAGTGTGTGTATTACTGTGCCCACAAATATGTACAATTACTATGTGTCCGTTACATTTACCATGTTGGCCTCAATCTTAGAATCCTCACAGAGATCTTTCAGCCTCTACCTCCCAAGTGCTGATATTAAAGGCCTGGATGACCATGCATGCGATGTTTTAAATTCTTAAAACATGTCTCTTGAGAAGTCAGATTTTACAGCTATAGAACAAGAAGCTCAAAATACTATCTATCAAGTATTAAAAGGTTTGAAAAACAAAGTTAAGAAATTACCAACTAGGGCTGGAGAGATGGCTCAGCAGTTAAGAGCACTGATTGTTCTTGTGAAGGTCCTGAGTTCAAATCCCAGCAACCACATGGTAGATCACAACCATCCATAATGAGATCTGACATCCTCTCCTGTAGTGTCTGAAGACAGCTAAACAGTGTACTTAGATATAATAAATAAATAAATCTTAAAAAAAAGAGAGAGAGAAAGAGAAAAGAAAATATCCAAATATCCACCCACAATGCTTCCTGCTACTTCCTTGGGAGTCACCCCCACAGGCACATATATCCCCTCCCACCTCATGCCTCTTCTGGTTTTCTTTGAAATGTAGTATACTAGTACTGTTAATACTGCCCAGATGCACAAGGGTAAGCAACCAGCTCCTTGAACCTGGGCTATCTACTATAAACCACAGGCCTGAAGCACAATGACTCCCTCACCTAACATCCATCATCTACCTCCGGAGCCTCTTCTCCAACCCATGCAGGAAAAAGTGTCTGGCTTGATCTTGGACAGATTTTTTTTTTTTTTTTTTTGGATTGGATTTTTCTTTATTTACCTTTCAAATGTTTTCCCCTTTTTAAGTCTCCCCTTCGGAAACCCCCTATCCCATACCCGTTCCCCCTACCTCTATGAGGGTGCTCCCACACACGCTATTTACTTATTTTTATATTATTATTTTCATTATTTTAAATTCTGTGTATATGATGTGTGTGCATGTGGGAATGTGCTCCTGGGTACTGGTGTCCTCAAAGGCTGACTCAGATCCCCCTGGAGCGGGAGTTAAAGGTGGTTATGAATGGGAACAAAACTTGGGTCTTTTGCAAGAGCAGGTAAGTTCTCTTAACCACTGAGCGAACGTTCTAAGCCATGACTTCTCATTTTGAGATAGGGTGCTACACCACCACCCAGGCCCTTACTGAAATTAACTATGTAGGCCATTCAGGTCTTGAACTTTCAGTCCTTCCGCCTCAGCCTCCAGAATAGCGAGGATTACAAATCTCTGCTCTCAGGCCTACTTGACCTTCTGAAAGTAACATTAGAGTTAGGTCAGTGAGATGGCTCAACTGGCAAAAGCACTTACTACACGCCTGACAGCCTAATTCAATCTCTAGAGCCCACATAAAGATAGAGAACATCAGCTCCACAAGTTATCTTGTAACCTACACAAGCACTACATGGCACACACACAAATATTTAAAGCCACTAAATCTGGGCTCATGGCACTCACCTTTAATCCCAGCATAGAGGAAGGTAGACTGCTATGAGTTTGAGGATGGCCTGGTTTATATAGCAAGTTCCAGGCTAACCAAATGCTAGATAATGAAACTCTGTCGATAGATAGATAGATAGATAGATAGGTAGGTAGGTAGGTAGGTAGATAGATAGATAGATAGATAGATAGACCGACAGACAGATAGACAGACAGACAGGGTCACTAGAAAAAAGTTAGTCACCAAAGCTTTTCTTAATCTCTCATGCACTTTTCCACAGTCCTCAGATTAGAGAAAGTCTAAGTGTGTCTCACTTTCAATTTGACATACACATCCACGTATTTCAAAGTTTCCCCCCACTGCTTTTTGCCCCCTACTCACAAACTGCTTGAAGTTTCAATCATATCCTGTTTCTCCCAGCTGTAGGACATGTAATAAGAAAAGTATCCACTCAGCGTCTAGGGCAGGTCTGGTTGGAATGATGAGGTCATCACTTCAGATTCACACCTGGTCCTTAAGAAACAGCTCCTCCTCCAGTAAGCCAGTCTCTGTATGCTTAAAGCAACATCCACAACCTGCACAGCAACGTAGCTAGAGCCACAAGTCCTTCCTTACACAGGCCCAGGGCCATGGGTCGTTTCCGGCTGTGGCCACTTCAGACCACTGACTTCAGGGGCCCATGGCAGCAGTGACTGCATCTGCTGCAGCTAGTATAGGCTCACAAGAAAACTTCACATTCAGCTACAATAAAGTCAGGTCTACCACCATTATCCTGGAAACAGTACTATCTATTTCAACAGTTTGTCCCATCATTGGACTTTACTAAAAAAAAAAAAAAAAAAAATTCCTTAAGAGGGATAGATAGCTCTTCTATATTTTTTCCTTTTTCTTCCAATAAGGTAGTCTCCTGTATCCCAACTAGCCTTGAACTCAAGATGTACAACCTTTAGTTTCTGATCTTCCTGCTTCCACCTACCAAGTACTAGGGATATAGGTAGTGCTGGGTATCAAAACCTGGACTTGTATGCTAGACAAACATTCTAGAAACTGAGCCACATTCCCAACCCCACTACATATTCGTCCATTTGCTCTGTTCACAAATCTAAAGGGGCCAAGGTAGCTAAATGTGCTGCATGAGGTGAAAACTAAATACTTCCAGGCTTTCTCTCAGTTTCACCTTTTTTTTTTTTTTTTTTTTTTTCAAGACAGGGTTTCTCTGTATAGCCCTGGCTGTCCTGGAACTCACTCTGTAGACCAGGCTGGGCCTGAACTCAGAAATCTGCCTGCCTCTGCCTCCCAAGTGCTGGGATTAAAGGCGTGCGCCACCACTGCCCGTTTCACCATCTTTAAGAAAATATTTACTGAAGCCGGGCATGGTGGCGCATGCCTGTAATCCCAGCACTTGGGAGGCAGAGGCAGGCGGATTTCTGAGTTCGAGGCCAGCCTGGTCTACAGAGTGAGTTCCAGGACAGCCAAGGCTACACAGAGAAACCCTGTCTCGAAAAACAAAAAAAAGAAAATATTTACTGTCATGCCCATTTCTTTAGTGATGAAACAGAACAATCCTAGTCCAAAGATAAGTAGAGTTGATTTCATTCCAAAATGGTCTAACAGTGGTATTAAATAACTTCAGTCAGAAGTACTGATGAGCAGATAATTGATGTATCTACACTTGTGTTACGTACAAAGGCTTGCTGACTACGCTCTGAACCTGAAACAAAACAAGAACATTTCTCACCTTAGCCCTCATTCACAAGACCTCTGTAATATTTCACTTCAGCTAGGAAAACCTTTTAATAGGCTAGCAGCTTATCTAAAGATTAAAAGTAGCTAGAGGAACGTCACAGTCACTACTACTGATTATCTTTTGATTGTTTTCAGACAAGATCTGACAGTGGTTGGCTCTGAACTCCCCTTCTGGCCTCAATCTCCAGAGTGCTGGGCTTTTAAATGTGCACCAAAAGCCTTGGTTATCTTTGAGAGATAAAAAAGGACCTGTAACCAGTAGAACAACTAAGTATTTACACACTAGATAGCACACATCTCTAATTGCAGCACTCAGGAGGTTGAGGAAGAAGTATCATCGTGAGTCAAAGACATCCTGGGCCATACTGAGTTCCAGGTCTCTAGGATTATAGGTGTGCACCACCACGCCCGGCTCAGTGTAAACTATAGAAAGATAGCTTGTCTCCATAAAACAGAACAATAAACAATAGCAACAAAAGAGGTTAATATGTATAACATGGAGAACTCTTACACTCTACAACAACACATAACAAAGAAAATGCATATGAGGGGCTGGAGAGAGGCTCAGAGGTTATGAGCACCTCCTGCTCTTGGAGGGAACCAGGGTTCGGTTCCCAGGACTCTCAGCTTGAGCTGTGGTGGTTCACAACTGAAACTCTAGTGCTAAAATGTTAGATGCTTCCAACCTTCTCAAGCTCCTGTGTGCATATGACTCACATATATACACTCAGACACATACATGTACATAAAATTAAATTAATACATGTTTTTAAAACCTCAAAAATAAAGCTAGGCAGTGATGCATTCCTTTAATCCCAGCACTGAGGAGGAAGAGGCAAGTGGATCTCTGTGAATTCCAGGCCAGCCCGATCTACAGAGTGGGTTCAAGGACAGCCAGAGCTACATGTAGAAATACTGTCTCAAAGGAAGGAAGGAGGGAGGGAGGGAGGCAGGGACGGAGGAAAGAAAGGAGACCCCAAAAGTATATGATTATAGGAAAGAAGGGAAAAAAGAGGATGGACAAGGGCCTAAATGGAAACTTTATCAAGTAATATATACAAATGGCCAAACAGCATCTCAGGATTACTAATCATTAGGGAAATGAAACTCATAATAAAATGATTCATCATCTTCCATCCATAAGAATACTTTTTGTGCTGGATATAGTGGTGCATATCTTTAACCCAGCACTTGGAAGTTAGAGACAGGTGAAATCTGTGAGTTCAAGACCAGCCTGGTCTATAGAGAGGGTTCCAGGACAGCCAGGGCTATGTAGAGAGACCATAGCTCAAGGTGGGGATGGGGGAGGGGCAGAAACAGAGACATAGACAGGAAAAAAGAAAGCTTCCAAATTCAGTTTGAAGAAACAAAACTTTAAAATGAAATCATCATCTTTATCTACCATGCAGGGTTAACTATTTTCAGTTTGTTCCTGTTATAATAAATGGCTGTAAATTAGTACTTTTATACTCCCTAGAGGAGCAGAAGCAAATTTCCAAAACAACAAAAGAAGACTGCTTCAATGAAAAGAAGTACATCTAGGCTGTCCTGAGCAGGGTGAGGGTGAGGACCACTTTCAGACCACTCCATGGGTCACTGAACCCTGCCAAACATCTCCATCTTCTGGACAACATTCTCTTTCAGTTCTCAAGGATTTGTGTATCTGCTTGTTCTTCTGTGCAAGTTTTCTTGAAAATATGTCTCAGTGTCTCAGAAATAACTCACAAAAATGTGAGACTGTTTTCCAGACAGTTTCTCTGTGTAACAGCCCTGACTGTCCTGGGACTTGCTTTGGAGTTCAGGCTGGCCTTGACTAAATGGGTGCTCACTTAGATAAAGAAGTGTTAGCCCCACCCCCACCCCACCCACCCCTCCTCCCCCATCCCACCCCCCAAAAGCATTTAATCCCAGCACTTGGGAGGCAGAGGCAGGTGGATTTCTGAGTTCGAGGCCAGCCTGGTCTACAGAGTGAGTTCCAGGACAGCCAGGGCTACACAGAGAAACCCTGTCTCAGGGGTGGGGTGGGGTGGGGGTGGGAAGTGTTAGGGAAAAAGAATCTCATGTTATCCACATGCTATTAGCAAAAATCAATACAGATGAGAACTGCTTTAATAGTCAACTCAAGAGAACACACCACTGACTCACCTTCAATCTGTATCTCCTCTCTCTCTCCCTCCCCAGCCCCTCCCTTCCCTTCCCCCCACTCACCCCCCCACTACCCCCACCCCCCTCACCCCCGCGCATCCCGTCCCCTACAAGACAGGGTTTCTCTGTGTAACCCTGGCTGTCCTGGAACCTGCTTTATAGAACAGGCCTACCTCAAACTCAGAGATCTACCTGCCTCTGTCTCCTAAGTCTTGGGATTAAAGGTATGCACCACCTTGCCCAGCTAAATCTGTAACCCCCACTTGAAAAGATAAAATAATCCAGTAGTATGTACACACACACACACACACACACACACACACACACACGATATAAAAGGTACTTAGATAAATGATTTCGGGGTTGGGGATTTAGCTCAGTGGTAGAGTGCTTGCCTAGCAAGCTCAAGGTGCTGGGTGTGGTCCTCAACTGAAAAAAAAAGGCAAAAGGCAAATGATGTGAATGCATTTATCCTATGTAGGATATATAAATACAATAAAAGGGAAGTCAGTAACAAGTTTGCACTTTGTCTTTTGACAGGGTTTCTCTGTGTAGCCCTGGCTGTCCTGGAACTCACTCTGTATGTAGACCAGGCTGGCCTCGAACTCAGAAATCCACCTGCCTCTGCCTCTGCCTCCCAAGTGCTGGGATTACAGGCATGCGCCACCACCGCCCAGTGTACTTTGTCTTTTTTAAAAAAGATGATTTTAAGATTTATTTATTTATTATATAAGTACACTGTAGCTGTCTTTAGACACACCAGAAGAGGGCGTCAGATCTCATTACAGATGGTTGTGAGTCAGCATTTGGTTGCTGAGATTTGAACTCAGGACCTCTGGAAGAGCAGTCAGTGCTCTTAACTGCTGAGCCATCTCTCCGGTCCTTTGTACTTTGTCTTTTATCCAGTCTCCTGACAACACTGGTTTCCTAAACATACCTGAGATTTGTCCCTCTTTCCATAAAAATTATGGGAAAGTAGAGAATAAGTATGTGCACAGCACTCTACCACAAATGGGCATCTACCTTACTCCCACCCCACAAGGCTCAGGCCACTGAGACTCTAAGAGCCAGAGACTGGGGAGATCACAGAGAAAGCTGTCTTCTGGACAGGACAACACCACTGCATTCATGAAGTAGAGGCAGCTGTGGTTGCCTACACAAGACCAGCACAAGACCAAGCCAGCTGACATTCCAGCTTGGAAGCAGTAGGGACTCTTCATGCCCCACTACTAACTCAGAAACTATTGACTGTTGATGGCTTCCGTGGGAAGGAGGTCAGTTTTCTTTGAGGGTGTGGCCCTGCTAGGTAAACTTGCACTCCACTGGATAGGCCCACACCCATGAGTATGTGGACAGGCCCCAGTCAGTGGATTAAAATTTAAAAAAAAAAAATGTGTAGGAGGTATGGTGGTACATATCTTTAATACCAGCACTCAAGAGGGAGAGGCAGGTGGATCTCTGTGAGTTCAAGGCCAGTCTGAACTACAAAGCAAGTTCCAGGTCAGCCAGGGCTGTTACACAGAGAAACTCTGTATCAAAAAAAAAAAAAAAAAAAAAAAGCTATTTACAGATACATAAAACTTTAATTTCTGGCCAATTAGATAGCTCAGCATATAAAGTACACATGCTGCCAAACCTCAGGACCCGAGTTCAATGCCAGAACTACATGGTGGACAGAACTGAGTCCTGCACGTTGTCCTTTGACTTCTCCAAACACACCATGGCACGCACACACCCACGCACAAGCATTCACGAATAAATGTCCTTAAAAATACAATTAGGGCCGGAGAGACACCTCAAGGGTTAAGAGCACTGACTGCTCTTCCAGAGGTTCTGAGTTCATTTTCCAGCAACCACATGGTGGCTCATGACCAGCTGTGATGGGATCCAATGCTCTCTTCTGGTGTGTCTGAAGAAAACGACAGTGTACTCACATACATAAAACAAATAAATAAATCATATGTATATGTATATATGTATTAAGGGCTGGAGAGGTGGCTTAGCAGTTTAGAGCACTTGTTGTTCTTGCAAAGGAACAAGTTCTATTCTCAGTACTCACTTGGTGCCTCGCAACCATAAGTAACTAGTTCCAGGAGATTCAACACCCTCTTCTAACCTCACCAGGAATACATGTGGTATATATATTTACCTACAGATAAAGTATCCATACACATAAAATAAATCTTTAAAAATTATGCATATATGTACATATGTGTATATATAATACATATAATAAAATATATATTTTTTTTAAATTTTAACCAAAAATTTCAAGTAAGACGGCTCAACAGGTAAAGGCACTTATCACTAAAGCCTATGACCTGAGTTTGAACCCCAGAATCCACATGATGGAAGGAAAAGGAGCAATTACACAAGTTGTCCTCTAATCTCTACATGAAACCCCATATACATTAACGAAATATAATGTAAAAACCATGAAAGCAGACTTGTATGTATTTATCTCTCTGTATATATGTATGCATAAATTTGTGAAAGTATACCAAGAAGGAAACACTGCCATATAAAAACATTTAGTTAACTACCTTAGAGTCTAATCTAATAACATTCCCTCGAGGCAGGAGATCAGGTACAAAGCCAACCTCAGCTACTTTTTAAGTTCAGGGTAGCCTGGGTATCTGAGATCCTTCCTCAAAACAAAAACAAAAACAAGCCAGGCGGTGGTGGCACAAGCCTATAATCCCAGCACTTGGGAGATTGAGGCAGGTGGATTTCTGAGTTTGAGGCCAGCCTGATCTACAGAGTGAGTTGCAGGACAGCCAAGGCAACCCTGTCTCAAAAAAAATAATAATAATAATTTTTACCAGCATTGTGGATACTTGTAATCTCAACACTTGAGACATGGAGGCAGGAAGACCAGGAGTTCATGGTATCCTCTGGTACAAATGGCAGCCTAAGCTAAAAGAGAGTCTATTTCAAACACTAAAATATGACTTAAGAGTATCAAATTAAAAAGAAACATTAGGGACTAAAGAGATGGCTCAGCAGTTAAAAATACTTGCTGCTCTTACAGAGGACCCAAGTTTAGTTCCCAGGACCTAAATGTGTTCACAAACATCTATAATTCTAGTTTCATGGGCTCTGATGCCCACTTCTAGTTCCCACAGGCACCAGGCACACATGTAGTATGTACACACAGTTACAGGCAAAACACTAATACACACAAAATTAAATTTTTAAAAAGTATCATTTGCCTCATATATGAATATAAATAAATAACCATTTCTACTACTAAAACAATCATTTTCTAAGAGCTTGCAATGTTAATTATTTCTTGTTACAGCTATTTTCCCAAGCATAGTTCCCTATACAATTATACACAGCATGAATATTATAATTTATTCAAGTCCCTGTATAACAATATAAACCCTCAAATTTAATGTCATGCTAATATTCAAATTAGTTTCTCATGTGTAGTATAAATATATGAAGAGATACCCCTACTACAAAGGTACTGTCCCCACTGGCCCCCTAAATTTTAATCTCCTAGACAATTTCAACTTCAATCTCTCTTCACCTCAATACCAAGTCTGCTTCAAAACTGCTCCTTTTTCTTCCTTCCTTCCTTTCTTGCTTGCTTCCTTTCTTTCTTTCGAGACAGGGTCGCCCTACTGCCTGACTGTCCTGGAACTCACTATCTAGACTCTCGGAGCTCCACCAGCCTGCCTCAGTCTCACAGATTAAAGGTATGCAGCACCACACCCAGTTTAAGAATCTTTCTTTGAGGGCTGGAGAGGTGGCTCAGCGGTTAAGAGCGCTGACTGCTCTTCGAAGGTCTTGAGTTCAGATCCCAGCAACCACATGGTGGCTCACAATCATCCATAATGAGATCTGACTCCCTCTTCTAGAGTATCTGAAGACAGCGACAGTATACTTAGATATAATAAATAAATCTTTAAAAAAAAAAATCTTTCTTTGGCCAGGTGTGGTGGCACATGTCTTTAATCCAGCACTGGAAAGGCAGAGGTGGACTGTAAATTCTTTGTAGAGCCAACCTGGTACAAGAGGTGAGTCCAGGACAAAGACTCTTTTTTTATGTATTTTACAGGGCTGTGACTGTAACCCTGGACTTTTCTTAGGCTAAGCATGATAGCACTGAGATCACCAAAGTCTAAGTTTATGTGTACAAGTCTCACTCTCTTTTTTAACATTTCGTATGTGTTTATATGCACGAGTTGGAGGAGGATAAAACTATGCCTATGCCACATATATATGTGGAGGCCAGAGAACTTTGTGAATCTCCCAACACAGTAGAGATGCTGTGTTGGGAAACCAAACTCAGGTCTTCATGCTTAGCTGCAAGTGCCCTTATGCACTTGAGCCATCAAGGGCAAGGCGAGCCACCTTGCTCACCTGACTCTAGGTTGTCTCCTTTCCTTTGAGAGGGCCTCCCGGGTTATACACAAGCTTGCATGGGGCTTCTAGGCTTATGTGGTCCTCCTCCCAACCACCCAGAGTCACCAGGGCTATAGGCATGTACCACTATGCCATTTTTATTTTAAAAAATAAGAATCACATCACTTCCAACTAATTCCTAGTCTGGCACTTAACAGCTCTCTATGATCTTTAGCAACTTCATTTTGACACTTCTTTATCTTCTGCTGCCATTTAATTTTTGCGTTGGGGGTCTCCCTATGGAGTCTTGGCTGGCCTGAACTACACTATGTAGACAGCCTGGCCTCAAGCTTGCTTCTGCCTACCAAATCACAGGACTATAAGGATGCACCGCCAATCCCAGCTTCCTTTTGTTTTTGTGTTATTTAACTTCCTTATCCTCACTTTTAAGATTTATTTTTATTTTCTGTATTTACATGTGAGTGAGTTTATGCCACGTGTGGAAGTGACTGCAGAAGCCTGAAGGGAGCATCAGATTGCCAAGAACTGGAGTTACAAGTGGTTGTAAGCCACAAGATGGTGGTGCTAAGAACCAAATTTAGGTCGTCTGCAAGTGCAGTACCACGATCTTCACTGCTGAGCTATCTTTCTCTCCAGCTTGATCCTTATTTTTTTTGGGGGGGGGGTGGATTTGGTTTTTTTGAGACAGGGTTTCTCTGTATAGCCCTGGCTGTCCTGGAACTCACTCTGTAGACCAGGCTGGCCTCAAACTCGGAAATCTACCTGCCTCTGTCTCCCAGAGTGCTGGGATTACAGGCGTGCTACACCACCGCCCGGCTTGATCCTTATTTTTAAAACTCAGGTATTCAAGGTCTTACTGGTAGATGTTCATGCAAGGCCCTAGGTAATTGCTTGCATGTAGCAAAAAAGAAAACCCTAAGGTATCAGCTGCAGTGTTCCAGATGAGATGGCATGCATTTAACGCATGTTGGATATCACTATCAGTTACTTAAGAATGTTGTGAGCTGCTGCAGCGGTAATTCATACCTATAATCCCAAGGTTTGGGTGAAGACAGGAAGATTAGGCGTTCAAAACCATCTTTACATAGTTCCAGACCAGCCTGGGCTACAGAAAATACTGACTTAAAGAAAAATAAAAATATGTGATATTTGTATCTTGAGAGATCCTGTTTCAGAATGAAGAGAATATAAAAAGGTTGTGGTATTTATTTTAAAAGGCTAAACTACAGGTTCTACACTACAATACTGCCTGGCCTTCTGCCTTCCTGCACAATAGTCAATAATTATTTTAAAAAGAAAAGATTTAAAGGATGACTAGATTATAAACTGATACCTGTACACATCTGTAATTTCAGTGACTCAGAAGGTTGGTACAGGAAGATCCAGGCTACCAATTCCATCTCAAGTGGTAGGGGTTGGGGAGCAAGCTAAAAAACCTTCTTCAATTTCCATTATAACTTTTTCTTCTCCTGAAAAATATTTTATTCATGTAATATATATATATAAACTCACACTGGGTCTGGAACTCGAGAGATTCACCTGCCTCTGCCTCCTGAGTGCTGGGATTAAAGGCATGTGCCAGCACAATTTGGCTGTTTTTAAAAGATTTTTTAAGTCTTGTCAAGTATGTAAATACAAAGACAGAACCTGTTTCACACTCCCAGTTACTGTAGTAGTATAGTACACTCATCACATCACCCTTACGTCTCCTTGTCTCCCACGTGGGTTCTAAGCAGTTACAGGCACAGAGCCTTATACCCTTTACCTCTATACTCTGAGGTCTTCCACACAAAACAGGTCTCAATAAACGTTTGTTGAATGGATCTATGACATAACCTTTTCCCTTCAATACCTTATATAACACTCTACACAGCAGGGATTCCATAAAGCTTGTCGATGAACTCTTACTGAAAATTTCTCAACTACCACATAAAGCTTGACCTTGTCCCAGAAAAGCACTGTCAGTTACAAACACCACAAACTAAGTTTTCCTCTAATATGCATCAAATAAGTGGGTTCCATGACTATATTTAAGCTAGCTCAAGGATTTAAAAGCCATTATTCTAATTAATGAATTTATGAATCTCAATATGGCAAAATCCAGTTACATAATCAAAAGAAGTTACCCTTTGTACATTTATACCTACAAAATAGAAAATTTTTTGGAAAGCTTGTTTCTGCAGATTAAAATGGCTAAATTATCTTTACCTCTGATATGAAGCCATGATTTCCACTAGAAATGAATTATCTAAACAAAAGTCCAAACTCAACAGCACTTGAGATTCAAAGAGTAATTTTCCCCCTCAGTAATTTTAATTCCTTAAGATTGCTTTTATTTCCAGGTTTTCAAAATGTATTCTGTCCCCTAAAATAAAACCTCATCTACTTTTTCAAAGATAATGAGAATGGGCATACTGTGGAGGCAGTATGGTTTCTATGCCAGGTACTAAAACTATCCCTAGACTGAGTGTTCAACCTGTTACAACCGAAAAAACTTCTTAGTTTTAAGTTCTATTTGTGAAAGGTTTGAGTGTCTTACTGTACATTCTTTTGCCGTATCGTCTCTTCTGATTTTACACTGCATATATAATTTCACGAGCACATCGAAAAGGAATTCTACACTTGAATGAATCTGGGAAGAAACGTGTTGTGAACACACACCCCCTTCTTTCAGTTCACAAAATCCTCCAGAGGAAGCACACCTCATGGTTTGTGGGTTGCTTTTACACACACACACACACACACACACACACAAGAATGTCTCACTCCCGCTCCCACCCCACGCTTTATTTTAGAGCAGCAATCAATCACTATCCTACTCACAGTCTCTACGCTAAAAAGATCGTCTCCAACTAATACTCGTTTACCAAGACTTCTCCTTTCACAAGTCCAGAGTGTTGGTTCGTTGGATTATTTCTTTGGCTAGGGGAACGGAAAGCTGGAAGGTTCCGGGACGCCACCATTCCCGCCACACCGTTTAGGAGTCAGGGCTGGCCGGGCGGCCCGGCCCAGCCTTAGGAGGCACAAGGGGGGAAAGGGTGTTTGCAAAAATCTGACCCTCCCTCTTTTCCGCACTCCTACCCCACCCTCAGCCGTGAAAACACAACGTGGGCCCAACTCTTTGCTCCCATTCAACATACCCTCTTCTGCACATCACCCCCATTTTCTTCCCACTTCTTTCGGATGCAGCTTGGCTCCTTTTATCCGGTTCTGAGTCTCCTTAACCTCCCAGCCTCCATCGCTCGCATCCCTGTCCGCTCCCACACCTGCCCCCTTGAGCCCAGTTCCACCCGGGCCTCCCTGCCCCCTGTCCCCGGACCTCGGAGCAGCGCCAACCCTCCCCTGCTGCCCCAGCTCCGAAAGACGCCCGGTCCCGCTGCGCACAGAACGCTGCGAGTCCCTCCTAACACGTCACCCCGGGGTGCAGGTCCCCCGAGACCCGACCTTCCGCACCCCCCTCCCCCTGCGCTACCCCTGCACCCCGTTTCCGCCGGCCCCGCCCCCCTGAGAGTGTCGCACTCACCGCTCCCGCCGTCGCATCCTTAACCGCCGCGGCTGCTATAGCTACGGGGAGCCAAGGCAACCAACTCTCGCGATACTCCCCTCGGCGCTGACGAGAACGGTGGTAAAAGAGACTCGCAGGAAAATGAGTCCGGTGACTGCCGCCTGAGGACGTCTCGCGATAGTCACGTGTAAGATGGCGGCGGCGGGGCGGCTCAGGGTGAGCCGGGAAAGATTTGGAGGTGGAACGCGGCCGAAGCCAACTGCTCTGACCCGACCGAGTGGAAGAAGGCTGGCTAGCCGCTGGTCTGTTCCCGCCGGGGACAGTTATGGCAGACTCCCTGCTGAAATAAACCTGGGCACGTGCGCGCCTTCCTCTTCGCGCTGAGAACTGTTTACCTGAGGTTCCGTTTCCCTGACATTTTCCCTAATTGTCGAATTGCTGGTGGTGGAGTGGGTTGGCCCGAAGTTGACCTCCACACCTCCGGGTTACCTTCAAGAATTTTTCCTCCGTTCTTTTTCTACCCTCTGCCAAACTTTCTTTGCTTCCTCGGAAAAGTTTATCCTAGGTGCCCCGCCCCATCAATTTTCGAGACCAAAATAGGAAGTAAATCACTGGCGCACACACAAACAAGAATGAAAGAGAGGGAGAAAGAAAGAAAGGAAAGGAAAAAGGGAAGGAGGGAAGAAGAAAGACCTTTAGGTGTTTAGTGGGGGGATGCGAACGGAAATCTCACTGGAGTAGGATTTGCACGATTTGCACTTGTTGATTGCGGGCCTGGGCTTGCAGCCTGTGAATCTGGACTTAAAGGCGTGTCTGCTCTCTCGTGCCAATAAAACGAGCCTGTGAAGCAGGAGGATTTACGGAACACTGCTCAACAAGGAGGAATGAAACACAGGGAGTGAGCAGGACAATAGAAATTGGTAAGAATTTTTACCACTAGAAGCCCTTGAGTAGTTTTCGTGAGGTGCCTTTAGTTCTGTCAAGTAGAAACATATAGCCAGGCGGTGGTGGCGCACGCCTTTAATCCCAGGATTTGGGAGGCAGAGGCAGGCAGATTTCTGAGTTCGAGGCCAGCCTGGTCTACAGAGTTGAGTTCCAGGACAGCCAGGGCTACACAGAGAAACCCTGTCTCGAAAAACCAAAACAAAAAGCAATATTAATTCCACTAGTATTTTTAACCGCTTCAATTTCGTATCAGGCCAGGTGTGATGGCTCATGCCTTTAGTCCCAGAAATAGGTAGGCAGAGAAAAGTAGATCTCTTGCAAGGCCACCCTGGTCTACATACTGAATTCCAGGACAAACAGAGCTACATGTCTCTGAAAATTAGTTTTTTTTTTAAAAAATTGTTATCCATATTAATCTTTTTTTGTTTTTGTTTTTTGAGACAGGGTTTTCTCTGTGTAGCCCTGGCTGTCCTGGAACTCACTCTGTAGACCAGGCTGGCCTCGAACTCAGAATCCACCTGCCTCTGCCTTCCAAGTGCTGGGATTACAGGCGTGCACCATCACCGCCTGGCAATCTATTTCATTTTTAAAACAAGGTCTCACTTTGTCTCCCTGACTAGCCTGGAACTCACAGAGATCGCCTGCCTCTGCCTCCTAAGTGCTAGAAATTAAAGTCCTGCAATGCCACACTCATCCAAGATTGGCTTTTTTCCCTTAATTTTTTTTCAGAAACCAGTGTTTAGGGGCTGAAGAGAGGTCTCAGCTGTTAAGAGTATTTGTGGAGAGTGTAGCTCATAGGACCAGGGTTCAACTAACAACTCCAGTTCCAGAGAATCTAATATGGTCTAGCTTCTGCAGACACTGAATATACAAGGTGCACAGGCACGCAGGCAAAATATCCATATGACATAAAGAAAAAAGAGTAAATAAAAGTTTTAAAATATTTTGTATTTATTTCACATTTCAGTCTCAACCAGAAATGTTTAATGAACTCAGAAATCACATGCAGCTCGCTAGTAAGTACAATATAAACAGCATAAACTTTGTCCCTATAGTATCGAATGAGCACTCTACCAGAGGAGTAATATTCTGGCTATGTGATTTATAAAAGAGGGGCCTTTGAAAGTGCTAGCTCAGTGGCAGCAGAGGCTAGGTAAATAACAAAAGCTAGTCTTGTATAATATAAAAACCAGTGAGTACTAGAACCCACTAGAATCACAAATCCTTATCTAAAAGGACTCGGAGTTCTTTTGATTTTGAGACAAGGTCTCACTATGTAGCTCTGGCTGTCCTGGATCTTGCTCTGTAGATCAAGCTGACCTTGAACTCAAAGATCCACCTGCCTCTGCCTCTCAAGTGCTATGACTAAAGGCGTGCACCACCACGCCTTGCTTGTCCTGAATTTTAAAACAGAGTAATGTATCTGTGAGGGCTTAGGTTCAGTCCCCAACACTGCAGTAAAAATAGAGATCGTGGGCTGGGTGTGGTGGCAGAGTCGGAAGGATCACCACAAGGTCTGGGCTAGCCTGTTCCACACAAGAGTGCAGTTCATCCAGAGCTACACAGACCCTTCAAAGGAAAAAAAAAATGATGGCAGGCAGAGGACAACTGAAGAAGCGAATGGAACCCAAGGGGTCTTCCTAGTCAAGCCCTGCACAGCACCGTGACAGGTTCTCAACCCCTGGGTCCGGACCCCCTGGGGCATCAAATGATCCTTTCCCTGGGTTTGCACCTCAAATATCCTGCATGTCAGATGTCTACATTACAATTTATAACAGTAGCAGCATTACAGATATGAAGTAGCACAAAATAATGCTATGGTTGGGAGTCACATACCATGAGGAGCTGTATTAAAGGATTGCACAGCATTAGGAAGAGCCACTGATCTACATACTTAGACATTAATTGTTGGTCATTTTTTGCTCTTTTTTTTAATTTTTTTTTTTCGAGACAGGGTTTCTCTGTGTAGTCCTGGCTGTCCTGGAACTCACTCTGTAGACCAGGCTGGCCTCGAAATCCGCCTGCCTCTGCCTCCCAAGTGCTGGGATTAAAGGCGTGCGCCACCACAGCCCGGCTCTTTTTTAAATTTTTATCCATGAAGAATCTATTGCATTTATTTGGGAATGCAACGTATAGACAGACAACCTGCAGAGGTCAATTTTCTCTTTCCACTGTGTGGATCCCAAGGATGGAACTTAAGTCACCAGGCTTAGGGGCAAACACCTGTATCCATGAAACTATCTCACCAGCCTTTAGGTTTTTGCTTGTTTGTTTGTGGGTTTTGTTTTGGAACAGGGTCTCAATGTGTAGCCCTGGCTGGCCTGGAATTATACAAACCAGGCTAACCTAGAACTCATAAAGATCTACCTGCCTCTGTCTCCTTGAATGTGGAGGTTAAAGGTGTGTGCCACCGTGTCCAACTAGCCTTAGGCTTTTGATACAGGATCTCACTGGATGAGCAAAAGGCTGGCCTTTGCTCTTTCCCCCAGCAGAGCAAGATGCCCAAAGGACAGAAGGCCAGGGGGTGCTACTCAGCTATTAAAAACAATGAGTTCGTGAAATTCTTAGGCAAATGGATGGAACTAGAAAATACCACCCTGAGTGAGGTAACCCAATCACAAAAGAACACACATGGTATGCACTCACTGGTAAGTGGATATTAGCCAGACGCTCGGAATACCCAAGATATAATCCACAAACCACATGAAGCTTAAGAAGGAAGACCAAAGTGTGGATACTTTGTACCTTCTTAGATATGGTACAAAATACCCATGGGAGGAAAGACAAGAGAGACAAAGTGTGGAGCAGAGTCTCAGGGAAAGGCCATCCAGAAACTGCCCCACCTGGAGATCCATCCCATATACAGTCACCAAACCCAGTCACTATCATGGATGCCAACAAGTGTTTGCTGACAGGAGCCTGATATAGCTGCTTCCAGAGAGGCCCTGCCAGTGCCTCAGCCAACATCAGCTGGATGTTCTCAGCCAACCATTGAACTGAGTACAGGGTCTTCAACGGAGGAGCTGGAGGAAGAACCCAAGGAGCTGATGGGGTTTATAGCCCCATAGGAGGAACAACAATATGAACCAACCAGTACTCCCAAAGCTCCCAGGAGTACTGGGATTAACCACTAATTAAAGAGTACACATGGAGGGACCCATGGCTTCAGCCACATCAATAGCAGAGGGTGGCCTGGTCGAACATCAATGAAAAGAGAGGCCCTTGGACCTGTGAAGGCTCATTGCCCCAGGGTAGGGGAATGCCAGGTCAGGGAAGCAGGAGTGGGTGTATTTGTGATCAGCGGGAGGAGACAGGGAAGAGGGGGATTTTTAGAAGGGAAATGAGGAAAGGGGATAACAGTTGAAATGTGAATAAAGAAAATATCTAATAAAAATGTAAAAAAAAAAAAAAAAAAAAAAAAAGGTCAAAGGGAAGAAGAAGGTGTAGCCCCGGCCCCTACAGCTGTAGTCAAGAAACAGGAGGCCAAAAAGGTGGTCACACCTGTGTTTGAGAAAAGGCCCAAGAACTTTGGCATTGGTCAGGACATCTATCCAAAAGAGATCTCACATGCCTTGTCAAATGGCCCCGCTACATCAGGCTGCAGCAGCAAAGGGCCATCCTCTATAAGCGGCTCAAAGTACCTCCTGCCATTAACCAGCTCACCCAGACCCTGGACAGGCAAACAGCTACTCAGCTGCTAAAGCTTGCCCACAAGTACAGGCCAGCGACAAAGCAGGAGAAGAAGCAAAGGCTACGGGCCCGTGCTGAGAAGAAAGCTGCTGGCAAAGGGGATGTACCAACTAAGAGGCTGCCTGTCCTCCCAGCAGGAGTCAGTACAGTCACCACCCTGGTGGAGAACAAGAAGGCTCAGCTGGTGGTGACTGCCCATGATGTAGACCCCATTGAGCTGGTGGTTTTCCTGCCTGCCCTGGGTCGAAAGATGGGGGTGCCCTACTGCATCAGCAAGGGAAAGGCCAGGCTGGGGCCCCTGGCCCACAGGAGGACACGCACCACTGTTGCCTTCACACAGGTTAACTCGGAAGGCTAGGGTGCTCTGGCTAAGCTGGTGGAAGCTATTAGGACCCATTACAATGACAGACATGACAAGATCTGCCACCACTGGGGAGACAATGTCCTGCGTCCTAAGTCTGTGGCTCACATTGCCAAGCTGGAAAAGGAAAAGGCTCATGAACTCGCCACTAACCTGGGTTAAATGTACAATAAGTTTTCTGTACATAAATATAATTACAAAATTATCTTCAAAAAAAAAAAAGGATGGCCTTTTACTCTGTGTTGTTCTCAGACTGGACTGAAGGTCACTATCTTCCTGCCTCTTCCTTGAGGACACCTGGATACCAGGTATGCTCTACTGTGTCTGCAGAAGCCACATTTAACCTGATGGCTAAGGGGTGGTAAAACCTGAGACAGTGATGAGCTTTCTGACTTGAGCCTATCCATGTATGCATTTTTATGTGCTGGGCCACCACTGCTGCTTCTGAGCAGTTTGTCTTCTAAGCAGACTTATCTACAAAAGAAATAGCAATCATGGGCTGGAGAGATGGCTCAGCAGTTAAAAGCACTGACTGCTCCTCCAAAGGTCCTGAGTTCAAATCCCAACAACCACATGGTGCCTCACAACCATCCATAAAAGAGATCTGATGCCCTCTTTGGGTGTGTCTGAAGACAGCTACAGTGTACTTACATATAATATAATAATAAATAAATCTTTAAAAAATAGCAATCACTCTGGCTCTGTAAATTTTTTAAAAATTTGTCTCAATTATTTTGTCTCATAGGTTTTTGGGTTTTTTTTGTTTTGTTTTGTTTTGTTTGTTTTTGTTTTTGTTTTTTTGAGACAGGGTTTCTCTGTGTAGCCCTGGCTGTCCTGGAGCTCACTCTGTAGACCAGGCTGGCCTGGAACTCAGAAATCCACCTGCCTCTGCCTCCCAAGTGCTGGGATTAAAGGCGTGCACCACCACCACCCAGCTGTCTCATAGTTTTTTAAATTTCAGAAAATCTAATCTTGAAAAATACTCAGTTTCTTGGTTTTCAGCATAATTAAACAGATGCTGAGCCCCTCTGCCCACTTTAAGGGACAAATGTAATAATTATTTCATGATTGACTATGAAGGTTCTTTATCACAGGGGGGCTATTTGTATGTCCTTGGCCTAATATAGAACCTATAATAAACAGTAGGCATAAAATAAACATTTGTTAAAGAATACTGATGAGGGCTGGAGAAGAGACTCTGTAGCTAAGATGTATATTACTCTTCCAGAGGACCTGATTTGAATCCCAGCAGCTCACAACCCCTGTAACGCAGTTCCAAGGGAACCAACATTTTTTCTGACCTCTAAGGACACCTGCACTCATGAATTCACAACAACACATAGACACATACACATAATTTTATTTCTTTTATAAAGGAGCACACTCCCTGTTCCAAAGGCTGAGGGATCACTTCAGAAGAGAAGGCATAAACAGCGTAAGCCAGAGGCAGGGGGTATGCACAAGGCAACGGTGTCTTCTGGACGCGGCAAGGCTGCGGCACAAGTGAACTTAGAGTAGTTGAGACAGCATGCAGAAAGCCTGTTAGCCCAAGCTAGACCACATCCCAGCACAGAGAGAGGAGTCTGACAGAAAGTCCCATCCCTAACCAAGGAGCTGTTGGCATTGTCAGCTCTGGGAGACAGGAAGTTGGCTTTCTCATTGGAAAGCCACTCATCCAATATTATTTGTATAGCATAACTTGGCCTTGGAGAAAAAATAAAAAAGACACAAAGTTAGGTAGATAGAGAAAGGGGTGAATCTTGGAAGTGTTGGGGAAGGAGGGTTAATATAATTGTACACATTTTTTTCAAAGAACTAAGAAGAAATGAAGAACATAGACGGGCCTGAGGATCGCAGCTGTGTGGCAGAGCATGCCACCTGGAGTGTGTGAGCCCTGCATCCAAAACAATATGCAAGGGTAGGACTGTAGGACAGTGGGCAGAGCGCTTGCCTGACAGACACAAGCCCTGGTTTCCTCCCTAGCGCTGCCTGAACAGAGCGGAGTGATGCAGGCATCCCTACAACCAACACTTGAGAGAGAGAAGCAGGAGGGTCAGAAGTTCAAAGCCAGCTGGGATACACAGACCCTCGCACAAGAAAACAGCAAAAACACTACACTTCTCAACCTCTAGCAGGGAGATCCTACAACCCACAAGCCAGCCCGAGAACCTGGTGGAAGCTACAAACTCTTCCCAACCCTGTCTGTGCCTCAGCTATGCTGCCTCAGCGTATTACATCTTTGGGACGAGCACAGAGCACGTCCCATCTCAGAATATCTGGACACCGGATTCTTTTTCCTTCATCTGTAGGGAATATGATCTGAACCTGCCCATATGCCTAAACTGCAGATAGCACCAAACCCTGAACATACTGGTTTTTTATATTTGCATGTGGATAACAGAGTTTTAATTTATAGAGCTGGTGGTATAGCTTATGGTAGAGGACTTAACATGAGACCCTAAGTTTGATCCTCAGTACCCCTGAACTGGACTTACAAATGGTTGTTCGGTGGGAACTGAACTCAGATCCTCTGCAAGGGCAACAGGTGCTTTCTTCTGCTCAGCCACCTCTCTATCCCCAACCCAGGTCTAAAGGTTTGAACTGCACGCCGTCGTAGTAACATGCTGGGAAGTATGCTGACCTATACTGTTTCCTTTATGTAGCATATCCAGGCTATAAAAGCTATCCTCTCATTAGAAACCATCTTAGTTATAAGAAACAGAGTAGTGCTGTGTGTTTAGTCTAATTATTTGGTATATTGCTATAATTGTATCTTATCAATTCTTGCTAAACCTTCTTAGGAAAATGCACATATAGAGTTTTGCTTAGACGTTTCTCTCCCCCCACCCCCTTCCTCTTGGGAAAGGATCTCAAGCCACTCAAGGCTGGTCTCTAAAGAGAAAAAGAATTTAGTAGTCAAAATTTTAAAAATTAAACTTTAATTCTAGCACTTAAGAGACAGAGGCAGAAGCTGGGCAGTGGTGGTGCACGCCTTTAATCCCAGCACTTGGGAGGCAGAGGCAGGTGGATTTCTGAGTTCAATGCCAGCCTGGTCTACAGGATGAGTTCCAGGACAGCCAGGGCTACACAGAGAATCCCTGTCTTGAAAAAACCAAAGAGAGAGAATGAGAGAGAGAGAGAGAGAGAGAGAGAGAGAGAGAGAGAGAGAGAGAGGCCTATTTCTATGAGTTCAAGGCCAGCCTGGTCTACGTAATAAATTCCAGGCCCCGAAGTTGGAAATCAATACAAAGGTATTGTCATTCATTCATTCCTATTGTACTTTCAAGGTTTCCTCAAGCACTGTACTTTTATTTTTTTGGTTTTTTGAGACAGGGTTTCTCTGTGTAGTCCTGGCTGTCCTGGAGCTCACTTTGTAGACCAGGCTGGCCTCGAACTCAGAGATCCACCTGCCTCTGCCTCCCAAGTGCTGGGATTAAAGGGATTAAAGGCATGCACCACCGCCCGCCGGCAGGCAGCACTGTACTTTTTGAACATCACTAATCCCTTGGAACCTCCAGGTCATTTCTTGCTGTGCTCACAGAGCCAAGCACACTGTCACTATAGTGGTCTCTCCTGCTTCTTTCTCCATTCTGTCTGGTCTCCTGTTTAGTCCTTTTCTGTCTGTGATTGCTCTGCCTACATGTGTGTCTATGCACCTCACTGGTGCAGGGTGCCTATGGAAATGGTCGTGAACCACAATGTGGGTGCTTAGTACTAAGTAAACCCCAGTCTTTTGTAAGAGCAACACGTGTTTTAACTTCTGAGTCATCTCTCCAGCCCCATATAAGCTTTTATATTCCCAAGCTTACTCTGGTTTCTGGTAACTTTAGATTTACTTATTTTTTATCTTATGTGTATGAGTGTTTTGTCTGCATGCATGTATGTGTACTTCACTCATGCCTGATGCCCTAGGAAGCCAGAAGATGGTAACGTATCCCCTGGAACTGGGACTATAAATGGTGTTAAGCAGCCCATTATGGCTGCTGGCATCCAATCTCTGGTCCTTTTGAACATCAGTAAGTACTTAAACTGCTGAGCCAGCTCTTCAGCTCTTCCAGTAACTTTAAACATGATCTTGCTTTGTGAAAAATCAGAAGAATCTTCACTTTCTTAACACCCATTTCTCCTTTCCTGGGTGTTTTCCAGCTTCTAACTGGCTACCCAAAGGTAGCATTAGTATTAAGTGTTATCAACCTTTATTTCCTAATCAGTGCACAGTAGCTTCTTAGCTTTATACACACACGGGCCAGCATATGTATGGGTTTACACACAAGACTTTATCTCATGTAATACCAGACAATATTCTTTGTTTATACCTGATGAATTTGTTTTGTGGGTATTGATGCAGGTGTGTGTGTGCAAGCAACCTAAGCTCATATACAGTCCTAAAGTCTGAACAAAGAGTGCTTAGAGTTTTGCTTTAATTAGCCTTTGTGCATCATCTACCTCAGGTTTCATCTGCCTTCAATTACCAGAGGAAGAATGAGTTCATTTCCTTGAAGTTTATTGACCATTACCGGTGGCAGAGAAAATTCCATAAAAGAGCAGATTCCATACGGAACAGCAGGATGGGAGCTCTGAGTGGGTGAGGAGGGATGCTTCAGAGTGGGGACTTGAAGGGTGGAAAGGAAATGGCCCCCACCCTTTACCCTCCACTGCCACGAGGACGCTGGAGTAACAGTTGGGGCATCCTGTCCAGCAGCCCCTCTCAAATTGGAACCAGAGAAGGGAACTGATGCACACGACAGGAGGCGACACTTCACAGCTCTTCTGTCTCCCCATCCAAGGGGATACCAATATCCACACTGTAGTCTACATGCTCCCCAGAGCTCAGCCAGGGAACAGGGGTTCGATTGAAAGAAGGCCTGTTGGAGAGGTTCTGGTTGTAGAGGACCAGGGGTTCACTCAGCAGAGGCCCCAGGTCAAACTTGGGCATCTGGAAGGTCATGCGTTTGGAGGCCTTCTCATATCCACCGTAGGGCATTGCTGTCCTGAGGGGGGTGACATGTTACATAATTAAGAATCAGAATAAAAGCGAAAGTACTTATCAATGAGCTGTCACCCTGTTTTAAGGGACGAGAGTGTATAAATTAGACATTGCTTCTGTGCTTCCAGTTCTCCTTCTCCTTTAACACCCACTTACCTGGCTTGCTCGTCTATCCAAAGTTAGTGATGAGAGATGTCTACTAGACTACATGGTTTTGTGGACAGGTGTGATGTACACCAGCATTTTGGCCCCAAATACTATAGAGCCAAGAGATGTCTACTAGACTACATGGTCTTGTGGACAGGTGTGACGTACACCAGCATTTTGACCCCAAATACTATAGTATGGGACCATCCTAAATTGCAGTGGATACTGTAATTTACAATTCCAACTCTACCCTCTTCTCAAATGGATAGTGGCTGGAGGACTTAACCACCAAATGCAAAAGCACTTCTGTAGACCTTCCTCGACCTGCTCGCACACAGATCTCCTATCCATGGTCTACAATGCCCAATTCTAAAACAACAGAAACTTGGAGCAGGGTATAAAGAAAGAATTACCCTATAGGGAGGGTAATGGCATGGTCACCTTGAATGCGAGGGAGCCAGGAAACGCCTCCAACCATAAAGTGTAGAGTCCCCATTTTACCTTCAAAAAGACCCACGCTGAAAAAAAAAATCAGTGCCTAACTGTTGATCAGTGAACTAACAGAGATCTTGCATCCCAGCAAATCTCTCTCCTTCACCACACTGCTCTGAAAGACAAGAGACTCTCCACGAGGGTCCTATATCCTTGCCGTTTACACCTTCGCCCCCTCCTGAAACATTTGAACTAAAGCCACACACTAAGTAAAGCACAGTATCACACATTGGAGTACAGCTGGCTCTGCCCCACTATCCTACCTGTTAAAGGACTTGTATTTGGGGAGTTCAGCTTTGGTGCCGTATGCCAGTAGATCAATGCCAAGTTCCACTTTTTGCTGCGGGTCAACCCCCATGGCCCGATCCCATGGGGAAATGTAAGTCTTGAACACAGTGATATGTTTTCCGTCTCCACCTCCCTGGTCACCTGGCAGCCATGAAAGAGAAATGGAAAGCAAACAACAGCAGCTATTATTAAGAGTCAATGAAACGTGGTGGCGCACGCCTGTAATCCCAGCACTTGGGAGGCAGAGGCAGGTGGATTTCTGAGTTCGAGGCCAGCCTGGTCTACAGAGTGAGTTCCAGGACAGCCAGGACTACACAGAGAAACCCTGTCTCGAAAAAAAAAAAAAAAAAAAAAAAAAAAAAAAAAAGAGTCAATGAAAGCTAATTCCATATCCATATCCTATCACTAGGGAAGTTGCTGCGTCTACGTCCAGAGGTATAATATCCTGGGAATTGTATATGGTTTGTAACATAATGGTAGTCTGGGGTGAGATTTGTGACTGAATCTGAGAAACCGTGTGGGGGTGGTGCAGGGGGTGGGGTGAACTAAATGTCAAGGCCGTGGGTGGAGTAAACACATTGCTGTATCCTGGATACCTCCCAAGCCTAAGACACCTCGGTCTCCCTCTTCCCATATCTCAACTAGGTCTCATTCCTAGGGACATGTCTGCTGTGGGGATCGGACACATTACTTCTGGTGAGAATACTTGCCTGCTCCGGGCTCTCCAACTCCTACTGTGCCAGGAGCTCCTCCGCCGCCGCCGCCGCCAGCCTGGCCCCCAGGACCACCTGAACCCCCAGCTCCAAACCCAGAGCCCTGCTGATGGCGGTCAGAGCCATACTGTCCAGCAGAGCCACTGCCCCCAGCCTGGCCTCCGCTGCTGCCCTTGCCATAGGAGAAGCCCTGACCAGCTGTCCCCAGCTGTCCTCCCACTGTGGGAAGAAACTTCTGGAAGTGATCCTGAAAAGAGAGCACAAAGTAAGAGGAAGATTAGCAATGGGCGTGGGAAAGGCACAGAGACAGGCATGGACACAAGGGGGGTGACGCGCAAGGGCCTCCTGTCAGCCTGAGGGAACTACTTTCTGAGAGAGGTATAATTCCCTGATTATACCTCAGGGTCAGGCAGCTCATTGTCCACTCCCTATCCTATCTTGGCAAGGCCAAGCAAGCCAAGACATCTCCTCAACAAGAAACTGCAAGGGTCAGTTTCCAGGAAAAATCCAATTTTCACTTGAAAGAAAAAAAAACAAAATCAAAAAAATCAAAAAACAAAACAAAAACCCAACTCTGTCTCTCCCCCTCTCAGTCTGCCCTGCAGGGAGGGGGACCTGTCTTCCCCTGCTTGGGCCTCTCTCCCTCTTGATGGACCATCAGGCCAGAGAGTTCTTACAGTGAAACTGTAGCAGGTGAGGCGGGGGAGGAGGGCCAGAAGGGCAACACCGGCTTGGGCTCCAAAGCCTAAAAATAGCCCCACCAACTCCTTGAGGAGGCCCTCCTGGCCACCTTACCCTGTGTCCCCCACGCTCCACCCAGTGTAACCAGACCCGGCCCAGAGGAGGGCTTTTGGCCTCCTAAAGTTAGCTATGACCCACTCAGCACTTTTACTCTCATCCTGCAGAAGGGCTCGGGACAGACACTCCTGCTTGGCCACATCCATGTAGGCATCTATTTCCACTGTCCCCCAACCACCCAGAGAAGGTGGAGGAGAAAGAGAGGAGACAAGCCAACCCCCTTCTCCGCTGTGGTAACAGCCTGTGCCTGGCCTCTATCCAATCCCTACTTTTCCTTTCTTGAAGAAGCCTGACTAGAAGACGTGTGACCTTAAAGAAAGAAGATTTTAGTGCCCCTGACAGGCATCTTTCAAAATGAAGAGGGCTATAACACCTCAGTAAACTCCTAATATCCCGAAATTTACCAAATAAAATTATAATCACTCACCAGGTGGTGGTGGTGCACGCCTGTAATCCCAGCACTTGGGAGGCAGAGGCAGGGGGATTTCTGAGTTCGAGGCCAGCCTGGTCTCGAAAAAACCAAATCCAAAAAACAAAACAAAACAAAACAAAAATTATAATCACTCAAATTTAATGTTCAGGTATATAACTTTTTTTTTTTTTTTTTTTTTTTTTTTTGGTTTTTCGAGACAGGGTTTCTCTGTGTAGCTCTGGCTGTCCTGGAACTCACTCTGTAGACCAGGCTGGCCTCGAACTCAGAAATCCGCCTGCCTCTGCCTCCCAAGTGCTGGGATTAAAGGCATGCGCCACCAGGCCCGGCTGGTATATAACATTTTTAGTATAAATTATGCCTTAAATATTTAATGGGAAGTGTTTACATCAAGAAAGTTCCTGTAGCTGGGCAGTGGCAGCGCACACCTTTAATCCCAACACTTGGGAGGCAGTGGCAGGCAGATTTCTGAGTTTGAGGCCAGCCTGGTCTACAAAGTGAGTTCCAGGACAGCCAGGGCTATACAGAGAAACCCTGTCTTGAAAAGCAAAACAAAACAAACATACAAACAAAAAGTATTTTTAGGTGCACACACCTAAAATCCCAGCTCTCAAAAAGAAGAGGCAGGTGAATCTCTGTGAGTTTGAGGCTAGCCTGGCCTACAAAGAGAGTTCCAGGACAAGCCAGGGCTACAACAGAGAAATTGTGTCCCCAAACTCAAAAAAAAAAAAAAAAAAAAAAAAAGAAAAGAAAAGAAAAAAGTTGTGTATTTAAATTTAAAATATAACAAGCACATTTTTTTTTTTTTTTTTTTTTTGGTTTTTCGAGGCAGGGTTTCTCTGTGTAGTCCTGGCTGTCCTGGAACTAACTCTGTAGACCAGGCTGGCCTCGAACTCAGAAATCCGCCTGCCTCTGCCTCCCGAGTGCTGGGATTACAGGCGTGCGCCACCACGCCCGGCAACAAGCACATTTTTAACCCTGGAAATCAGGAGACAGAGGCAGAGCTCTGTGAGTTTGAAGCCAGCCTGGTCTACAAAGTTCCAGGCTAACCAGATTTACGTCGTAAGATTCTGAGAACAATAAGAACAACAACAAAACCCTAATTTTTATTATCCAAATCTTATATATATTTTTTAAATTCAAAAAGTTACATGTTATAGGCAACATATTTAACAACTATTCATTATAAAAACTTTTCTCCAACTCACAAGCAGTCTTCCTTCCTCAGCCTCCTCAGAGACCCAGCTCATTGTATAGATCTGGAGGTCAAATCTAAGTGGGTACTCTCTTTGGACTTTTGCTTGCTTACTGTTTGATTTGGGGGGGGGCAGTTACTGGAAATGAAACCTAGAGTCCCGTGCATTCTAAAGACCTGCTCTGCCCCTCAGCTATTCAGTCAGCCCCAAGAGTCTGTAGGTCTTAATTCTTGTTTTATGTCTCCAATAATACAAAGAACACATTTTAGTAGAAAGTTACTAATTGTGTATCTTAGTGTCAAAACACAGGGCTGGGTGTCCTGTGTTTTATCTGGCGACCCTATTTTAACTCTTAGCCACACCGGGAAGGAATTTTCTCCCTGTGGGTGTGGTCCTCATGCCCACACTGGCTCTAGGGTGAGAACTAAGCTTCAGAAATGGACTGTAACCCACCCTAGAGTCGTTGGGAATACAGTAGATGTAGGGGCTTAATGAGCTTCTCATCCCTCATGGAGAGGAGGCCGTGATATTTGGGGGATTTGGGGACTCCTGAGACGCTGCCAGGAACGACACTGGGCTTTGAGAGAGTGGTTGACATCCATACTCACCATTGAGCTGTCAGAGAAAACATCAGGATGGTTCTCATAGATAAATTTCTCCACCCGCATCTGCCGTAGCTTGAACATCTTGGAGCCTCGGTTGGTAAGGAGCGACAATTCCTCCAACATCACATCCCTTGGGACACTGATCTTCTTGCCCAGGTTCAGGCCCGAGCTCTCCCGACCTAATCCAGGAGGCAGAGAAGACGCAATAGAAAGAGGAAAATGAGGGCTTTCTGGACTGGGAAGGGAAACACTCCCCACAGCTGAGTGTATTCTAAAAGAGACCATTTAGGGGGCAGATGCTGACCAGGGCTGTCTGGTTTACAACAAGTTATTGTTTGTCTTGTGTGTCTTTTAAAAGATTTTTCAAAGATCTATTTATGTTTTATATGTATGAGTGTTTTTGCTTGCATGTATGTGTGTGCACCAAGTATGTGCCTGGTGCCCACAGAATTAAGAAGAGTGCTCAGATCCCCTAGAACTGGAGTTACCGATGGTTGTGAGCTACCGTGTGGGTGCTGGGAACTGAACTGGATCATCTGAAAGAGCAGCAAGTGCTCTTAACTACTGAGTCCTCTCACCATCTCTTCAGTGTGTGTGTGTGTGTGTGTGTGTGTGTGTGTTTGAGACAGGTCTCACTATGTAGCACTGACTAGCCTGGAATTCACTATTAGACTGATCTGGCCTTGAAATCACAAAGATCTCCCTGCCCCTGCCCCCTTCCCCCTGCCCCTGCCCCTGCCCCTGCCCCTGCCCCTGCCCCTGCCCCTGCCCCCTGCCCCCTTCCCCCTGCCCCTGCCCCTAACTCCTGAGCACTAGGATTAAAGGCATGCACCACCATACACAGAAGTGTTTTATTTTGTTTTGATTTCCCTAGTTTGGAGTTACAGAGAACACAAGGGAACAAAGGGAACAGTATATAGGGTTGGAATACTTGAGTAGAGAGGTAACTGGGCCAAGGGGCCTGGGCGTGGAATGAAGGAGAACAAGTATAAGAGAACACCACAGACAGTGGCCAAGGGAGAGATCACACCCCAGGCGGAAAAGCGGATAGGCCAGTCCCATGTGCAGCTGCCCATTCCAAACACAGACCCTTGTCCTCTTTCCTTTCTTCTTTCCTTCAGTGAACTCTGACTCCTAAGGTATCAGGAGAACTTCACACTTGGTAACTCGTGCGCATCCCCAGGGAGTATGGCTGTGCAGTTTCCTATTTTAAATGCTTACACAAGTTCCCTAGCACTTAGAAAGAAATAAGGAAGTCAACCATCTGGTGAGGCCTAGCCTGTGTCCTCCTACGGACCTGACTGACTATGGGTCCTGCTAAGATGTCCAGTATCTCAGCGGGGTGCTGTCTCAGGGTAATCAGTGGGAAGGGTAGGAGGATGCTGAGTGAATGCTGAGTCCGTCCTGCCTCCTCCTCCTGGCCCTTCCTACCTCTCCCTCACCCCGTCTCCCACCCCCTCCACAGCTGCAGTCCCTCCTGTCTTTTTTCCACTCTGCCTTATATCCTGTCTTACGTCATGTCTGGGACTCTTGTGTCAGGGATGCTCCTGGAAGTCCCGCATTAGGGATCTGCAAGCACGCACACCCTACCTCCAGTGAGCTCCATAATCAGTTTGCTTGACTTCCTCCTCTTGTTAGGAGCCGGGGTTCCTGAGAGCGGCATGGCGGAGGAGGTGGCTCTGACCTGGAAGGAGAGACGGGATGAGAAGATGAGTGTGTGCACTACAGCCATACTACTCGAGGCTAAGGACAAAATTTCCTCAGATTTTTTTTTTCCCCGTGTGCATGTTTGCATATGTTTTCACAGAAATTAGGATCCCCCCCAAACGTAAACTGTCACAGTCCTCTGTTTTCTTTGGAAGCAGGACAGGAGGCAGGGCTACACACCTGTCCTTACCGCTCACCAACCGGCTGAGTCCACGTTCCTGTGTGGGCATCAGAGACTCAGCTAGGGCTGAGTCGGGTTTCAAAGGCAACAGTGGCAGAGCACTGTGCTCAGGCCTCTTGGGCCTGGCATGATTGAAGTCCTTATTTGTATTGGGATATCAGATACAGCTGTGGCTCCGACTCTGGTCTCCTGCTTAGGCTTCCTTCCCTCAAGGTCTAAGGGGGTAGAGAAATGTTCTGCTAGTGTTGAGGAGATTCAGCCAAACCTTCTCCATAGGAAGGAGAGGTTGTTGTTCTTCCAGGAGGCCAACTGGATCGTGGCCCGAGAGGTCATGGGTGTGTTCCTCGCTCCTTCAGGCGTTCCTACCCCCAAGCTGCAGAGCTGGGGCGGAGACTGAGCTAAGGGCATTTGAGCTGTGACAGATGTCAGTTCAGCAATATCATGCATGGGAGTAGAGGATTGGGGGCGGTGGCGGGGGAGGGGGACAGAAACACAGGAATAAGGTCTGGCTGTGGAAGGGGACAAGATAGGAAAAGATGCACACCCCCACGCTCTCCCTAATAGCCCTGCTGTTTTCTGTGGCGTCCTGTCTCACAATCACAACTGCACTCTACCAACTTAGTGGCATCTCAAAGCACCCCTTCCCATCTGTCAGGTGCCTCCCCACACATCTTAATTCCTTCCAACTCTTTAGGTACTTTCTTTCCATCTCTGTAACTTCCAACTGGACCACTGGCAGCTGAGCAGAGACGAGAAGAGAGGCCACTCCCCGAGGATGAAGAATCACAATTGCAAACAAGGAGGTCAGAAGAGTGGGCTCCGGGCATAGGGGTCGAAGCATAGACTTACCAGCCGCTCAGTTGGTGGTCACCTCTCCCTGGGGCCCAGCAGCTTTGGAGGACTGAGCTGCTGTGACTGGAGAACCTGAGCCGGGCAAGCGCAGGGGCAGCACCGGCAGTGGGGGAGGGAGCGAGGGAGGGAGGGAGGTTATTAATAGAGCTGATGAGCACAAGCAGCTCAAATGGCACAGGGGGTACTGAGACCCTGGAGCCGAGATCCTGCCCTCCTTGCCCGAGGTTCAGGAAGAGCGAAGGCCAACAACACTTTCCCACCAGACTGTCTGAGCCCGGGATCAGCCGGCTGGAGGGGTGTGCCTCCTCTTTGCCTAGAGATCCAAAGAAGCATTTCAGGAGGCAATTGAAGGCAGAGGCAGAGAGGGAGCAGACAGTTAGCGGTGGGTAAGAATTCAGAGTAGGTATAGGGAAAAACAAAAAGACGAAACAGAAAACACGATCTGTGGGCCACTCAGGACCATTCCAGGCCAGGGATGGAGGGGACCCACGAGTGTAATTGGGGGTGGGAGGGATCAAGGCCCTAAAGTGAAGATAGGATGGAGATTTTCACAGTGGCATTGCTTCTAACTTCCTGAATAGGTTGGCTTTCTGTCCGAGAGGGTTTGATCTTGGCGTGAGGAACCAACTAAGTCAACCCCACTGCAGATGATGTGATAGAGGCCTACGAGTACTCTCAGAACAGCTGTTCTCAACCTGTAGGTCCTGACCCTTATTGGGGGGGGGCAAACAGCCCTCTCACAGGGGTCAGATATCAGATATCTTGAATATAATTACATTAGAATTCATAACTATCAAAATTACAGTTATGAAGTAGCAACATAAAATAATTTTATGGTGCCAAGTACAGTGGTGCACGCCTTTAATCCCAGCACTTGAGAGGTAGAGACAGGTGGATCCCTGAGTTCCAAGCTAGCCTGATCTACAGAGTGAGTTCCAAGACAGCCAGGACTACACAGACAAACCTTGTCTCCCAGAACAAAACAAGGCCTGGCCTTGGTGGCACACACCTTTAATCTCAGCACTTGGGAAGAAGAAACAGGTGAATCTCTGAGAGTTGGAGGCCAGCCTGGTCTACAGAGTGAGTTCCAGGACAGCCAGGGATAAGAAACCCTGTCTCAAAATAATGATAATAATAATGATGATAATAGTAGTAGTAGTAATAATTTTTTTTGTTTGTTTTTTGGATTTGGTTTTTTCGAGACAGGGTTTCTCTGTATAGCCCTGGCTGTCCTGGAACTCACTCTGTAGACCAGGCTGGCCTCGAACTCAGAAATCTGCCTGCCCCTCCCTCCTGGAGTGCTGGGATTACAGGTGTGCACCACCACTGCCCGGCTAGTAGTAATAATTTTAATGGTTGTGGGTCAACACAACATGAGGTACTGTGTCACAGGGTCACAGTATTAGGAAGGGTCAGAGCCACTGTCTTAGTAGCTAAAGTAATACGCTGGGTCCTCCTCACCTTCCGCTCTGGTTCTGAAGCTAGCTTGCTTCTGTACCTTTTGCCCTTGTACAGCTGCCTAAGGAACTGGATTGGGGGGGGGCACGGGTGTTAATTTAGTAAACATATGAGCCCAGTTTAGTGATGCATGCCAGTGATGATCTCAGCACTCCAAAAACTCAGGCAGGTTTTGGATCTCTCCAGTCCCAGGGCTACATACGAAAACATTGTCTCAACAGTCTCTATGACATTTTTGCACGTGTCATTGGATCGTTCACATTCACACCACACGACCCTCCCTTGTTCCCGTCCTTCACCGGAAGCAGCTTCTGAAACTTCCAGAATTTACCCCGTCCCTCTGTGAACTCCCCGACCCTCCCGATCCTTCCTGACCACACCCTTCTTCCATCCTATCCTTGCCTTGTGTAAACTGGGGACTGAAAGTCCTCCCTGCATACACAGCAGGTGGCCGCTGCCCAGACCTTTCATCTTTGGTCCATTTCCTCCTAAACCAAGGAAACAGGAAAAAAAAAAAAAACATAAATGTGAAAGGTAATTTTGTGGGGCTAGAGAGATGGCTCAGTGGTTAAGAGCAGAGACTGCTCTTCCAGAGGTCCTGAGTTCAAATCCCAGCAACCACATGGTGGCTCACAACCATCCATAATGAGATCTGATGCCCTCTTCTGGTGTCTGAAGACAGCTACAGTGTACTTATACATATAATAATAAATAAACCTTTTAAAAAAAGGTAATTTTGTTATTACTACTAAATCCTGTCCAAAACAAAAAACCAAAACAAAACCCTTAAAGTCTGATCTCCTATGATCAAATACCTGAAATAAAATACCTAAAGACATGCTATTGAGCCTATGATGTCTCCAACCTTTCTTTGGAATTCTTAAGACTGTACTAGGGAGCATCTGGTCATTGGCACAAATATGCCCCCTGCTGGTATTCTAAGTAATGACACTTTCCTTTTCTGTCTCTCCAGTCAGTCCCCGAATTCTTCTTCTTTCTTCTTCTTCTTCTTCTTCTTCTTCTTCTTCTTCTTCTTCTTCTTCTCCTTCTCCTTCTCCTTCTCCTCCTATCTATATTATTATTATTATTATTATTATTATTATTATTATATGTAAGTACACTGTAGCTGTCTTCAGACTCTCCAGAAGAGGTCATCAGATCTCATTACAGGTGGTTGTGAGCCACCATGTGGTTGCTGGGATTTGAACTCAGGAACTTCAGAAGAGCAGTCACTGCTCTTAACCGCTAAGCTATCTCTCCAGCCCCCGAATTCTTATTTTAGTCTCACTCCACACACTCTCTCTTCTGTTTTCCATGCCAGCCATACCTGCCACGATATTCCTCTGTGATTCCCAGAGAATGCTTAACACAGATACTTCCTCTGGGGAGCCAGGAAATGCTCGTGGCAAAGGCCTCAGGGAGCCTTTCTGATTACTCTGGGTTGTGCAAACTGAGCCTTGCCTAGAAAGTTCTGAAGAAGAGGGAGATGCTCTACATGGAAAGACTGCAGGCTGAGGTAACCAGAGGAGTGGTGAAGGAGATTAGATCAAAGCAGGGCAATTGGCAGGGCGGGAGGGGAAGGCAGGAAGAGACTCGGAGCTGGGATCAGATGAGCACAATGGGCTAGAAAAGACCACAAAGAAATCAGGACTGGGATAAAACCAGAAGAGATGACAGAAACAGACGGCTGTGGGCATACGTTTATTCTTGTGCACAAACCAAAGAATTGTGACACCCCAATATCGCAAAGGAAAAGATTGGTTTCCAGGTCAAACAGCAAGCACGGCTAGCGGTGGTCTTCATGGAAGGCCAGCCCTTACCCTTCTGGGATCAGACACGAGGGCCTGAAGCTGTAAAGAACTGGGCTTTTCCGGGTCGGGTGGGCCAGAAGGGAAGTTTTGCCTCAGTGTTTCCCAGGCCATCAGGGTAAGCTCCAGCAGTGCGGAAGGTCAGCCCACAGGAGGTAACACAGCTACCGGACATCCTCATGCCTTTGCTCTAACAAACGCACGCTTCTCCCCCAGATCCCTCACACGTAGGTGGCTTCCTCTCGCCCTTGGTCGCTCTCACTCCCTCCAGCCTTGCTCCTGGTTTCCGCCTCACTCTCCCCATCCGCTCTGGCTTTTTCACCATCCTTTCTGTCTCACACTCACTAAGCAGTTCAGAAGAAATTTTCTTTTTTACTTTCTGGATTCTGATGTGCTCAGCACAGGGCCCCGGTTGCTAACTTCCTGTCGTCCAAGGAAATAGAATTCCTAGTTTTATTCCAGGTCTAACTTGTATCACTCAGGACCATGAAAATTGTCTTGTCAGACTCATTAATTGCACAAGATGCTGGGCACATTTCTCTACATGCTACAGAGACTCCTCTCTCAGGAGTTTTTCTGCAGTAGCTCTTGTCCCCCACAGGTCTTTATGAAGCTATCTGACCCTTCCAGTAAGAGGAAAAAACCTCCTCTCTTACCTTTGCCTCAAGAGAAGCACACATGTATGTGTATTTGATGTCTTTCTAGACCAGATCCTAACTACACACATTTATGAAAACATGCTCACACACACACACACACACACACACACACGTATGCCAACTAACCTAGGGAAAGCGGAGTGAGGAGTATGGAGGACAGAGGGGCTCGGGGCACATTTCAGCCCCTTAGTTGCTTGCCTTATAGTGAGTGAGCATTTTGCCTGAGATCTCAGTGGTCACTTAACAGTGTGCTTTTTACCTAACACTAAAGTGCTGCCCACAGAGAGAAACACAAATGCAAAACAAAAACAAAGACCTGCTGAGCCCTCTGGGTGGAGAAGCCACACAGGCAAGGAAACAATACAGAAGATTCCAAAGCAGAGATGATGGGCTTAAAGGCACCAGCAGGGAGCGGAGGGGGAGATACTATCTCTAGCAAGAGGCAATCAGCCTCAGACGTGGGGAGAAAGCCGGTAGGATAGAGCAGAAGAAACTTCTGGGATTCGACGTTCCATTACTTGGTCCTGGGACCTATTCCCTGCTCACTGGTGCCCTGCCCCAGGCCTCCAGACATGGGCCTGCAACCCTGTTCTGGTGGCTGAGAACCGGGGCCTGGCTACTTGGAAACCACAGGGACTGGGGGTGGCGGCAAAGCTCCTGAGAGACTCTTGATGGTCTGGGTTAGGGACAGGGGATGAGGCCAGCTCTGCCCTCCAAATGGGTTCGTCCAATGTGGTAGCCGCTCTGGGGGCAAGCACGGTGGGGGCCAAGGGCTCTGCAGTGGGCTGGGGTGCCGGAGTGGAAAATCTGCGGATCTCCTGGACTCGGGCAGTTTTGGGAGGCCCTGAAGTGGGGTCAGGAGTTGAAGGACCCTCGTCGAAACAAAACATGGCAGTTTTAAGTTGATATGGCTGATGCCGCATGAAATCCAGGGCCTTGATACCCTGCTTAGGGGTCGCCCGAGGTCCCTGGGATTGAGCCTTATTGGGGAGAGTTCGGGCAGCTTGGGGAAAAAAGGGTGAGAGAAGTGGGTTGTAAGCAATAGGAGGTGGGGCACGGATGTTGGGTGAGTATTTCCAGGATGGGGGCAGTGAGGGTGTGGGAGAAGGACTTCTAGGGCGAAAGCCTGGATTAAGGCTAGAGCCGGGTGTAGCTTCTACCACGTACCTGTCGGCACGGCTCTGCCGTTTGGCAAACAGCTCCCCACCCCTCCCCTGCAGCCTTGGAGGCTCAGGGATTCCAGCCATAGGGGTGGATCCATTCACCAGCCCATCAAGGAGCCCTCGAGACCCTGGTTTAGGAGCCACAGGGGGTGGAGTCTTAGGCGTTGTAGGGGGTGGAGTTTTGGGAGCCATTGGAGGCGGGGTTTTTGGTGACAATGGAGACAAAGTCTTGTAACTCCTGCCCCCTGGTGGCTGCATGAAGTTACAGGCTTCAGCTCCGAGGCTTAAAGCGTCCTCCTCGGGACCAGATTCTGCACCGCCGGCCCGAGGTTTTTCATCCAGGTTCTGCACCAGCGATAGCAGCTCGGGGTTGGGCGAGTTCTTCGTCTCTTCCTTTCCAGGCCGGAACATCTGCTTGCGGGTGCCCCGGCGCCTAGCCTCCTGCAGGATGCCGGTGCGGGCAGCCGGCACAGAGATGCGCTGCTCCCGAGCGTTAGCAGGCTCGGGGGCCGCGGGGCCCGGCGCCTCCGGGCGCGCAGAGTTTTTCAGAGGAGTGGACAAGAAGATGGAAGCGGTGGAGGTCATGGCAGCAGCGCTAGGAGGAGTGGGAGGCTCTGGGGCGCCTCCCGGGGTGACGGGCCGGCTCGGGGCAGGGATGTACAAGGAGCTGGTAGCGGTCACAGGACCGGAGGAGCGTTGGGTGCTGCTGTTAGCCCCGGAGACCGGCGTGTGGCTGGGCACCACTGTGGTGAAGCTGGGCACAGGGGTGGGCCCCTGTAGAGAGCCTGCGAAGGGGGACGGGGCGGGGGCAGTGCCCCCCAAGCCTTCGTTCACTTTCTTAGGGGCTAAGGGCCGGAAAATCACTGAGGTGGTACCTGACTTTTGCCCTTGGAAGCCTGGGGTAAAAGGCCTCGCTGATCTGTTAAAGATACTTGGCGCCGGGCTGGGGGCTCCACCATCCGGGAAGAAGGGGGTAGGGCTGGCTGCAGGGACCGACAGAGGGCTGAGTGGGAGCACAGCTGCCTCTGGGGGAGCACTCTGTGCTCGAGGTGGGGACTGCAGACCCTGCCCATTAAGCATGGCTGCTGGACCCACCTGATCCAGCTCCTGAGAGCTGGAGGCTACCCGCTGGCGCTGTTGCTCAAAGAGCTGGACCCCTCGCCCAGACACCTCACTTAGCTGCCCTCCCAGTCCAGAGTTCTGCCTCTCTGCTGTGCCGGAGCCAGCCCTAGCCAGCTCCATGTCTAGATAAGGGCTGTCCCAGTCGGATTGATTAGTAAGGCTGCGGGCGTCTGAGAAGGCCTCCTCGTCCAGCTCCGACTCACTCGTTGGGGGGATACCGTCCTCCTCCTCTGTTCCCGTCCCAGTTGCAGCCCCGAAACTCACTAGGGTGTACTTCTTGGCTCTCTGCCGCCGCTTCTTAAACATAAGCACCCCCTTGGAGTGAGGGTTGGGGGCTGCTGTTAGCAGGGATGCGATGGTCCGGCATTTGGTCTTGGCCTCCTTCACGCTCTTCTCCTGGAGGCTTTCTGCGCGTTGTAGTTCTGCGGAGATGAAGAGGTAGATTAACCAGGGGGCTTCACAGCCTATTCTAATCCTGCTCCCCAAAACTCTGACCTCAAGGACCTACAATGTCTCTCGTCTGTGGCAAAGTCCTCCGACTTAGAGACAGAATGGAAGGGGAAAGGAGAAAGCAAGGACGGAGACACTGTCACACCACATCCTTGTGCCCTGTCTTCCCTGGATTGCAATCCTGTTTTCCAGGAGATGAGCCTTATCCACTTCACACATTCTTCACCTGCCTCTCATTCTTGACTGGCAGGAAAATCAGACACAGCCGGGAGAGAGGAGAGATAAGGGGCGCTTTTCTCCCACCATGCTCTGGAAACGGGCGCCTCACAAAGCTTGGACCTTACTCCCACCTCCCACCCGTGACACATATAACTAGGACAAACGGACTCTTTTTTTGTCGCAGGGTCTCTCTATATAGCCCTGGCTGTCCTGGAGTTCACTATGTAAACCAGGCTGGCCTTGAACTTACAGAGATCCAACTGCTGCTGTCTCTCAAGTGCTGGAATTAAAGGCACGCATTACCACACCCGGCCCAACATACAGATTCTTGAGGCTCTTCATTCACAGTCCCACCCTTCGAGCTGTTCATTTCCACACATCCTAAACGCTCAAAGAAATAACTTCCCACACACCTTGCTAACACCAGTCTCCTGAAAGCCGCTGTGGACACACTTTTCTCCATTGTACCTTTCTTATTCACAAGCATACCAGCTTATACACACATCAGTTCGCATATACAAACACAGTGCTGTCAAAGTCAAATACATCTGCATACCAACGTGCTCCAGGTAGCTCTTCCCAGGGTTTTCCTGTAGAGGCTCTGGTAGAGTGTAGGCGGTATTTTAGGACAGATCTTGCCCCCCCCCCAACTGCTAGAACATTCCTTTGTGCTTCATATCTCTGCTCCTCGAATCCAGGGATAATCTTGGATCCGAGATGCAAAAAAAGGCAGAGTGCCACTCTCCAAGGTGAGCCCCCCCCACCGCCCCCAAAGCCTTTAGGAGATTTCAAGGGCACCAGGGAAATACATTCTCTCTCTCACACGCCGCTGCCGGCACTGGGGAGATGGCTTTGGAGGCTAGCACGCTTTCCTCTCCCGTTTGCCCTGTCTTTCAAGTAGAGAACTCACCAGAGCAACCCCATCAGGTGGGCACGAGAGGGTCTACGTGCAGAAGAACCAAGGCTGGAGTTCCCATACTATGTGAGGCCTGAGGAGGTGGGGCCAGGAAGTGGGAAGGGCCGCCCTGTTATAAGACCCCGCCCTGGACATGGATACCCCAGTTCCTCCTGGAAAATTCCTGGCATTCCATCTACTTTTCCTTTCAAGCTGCTTTCTAATTAGGGACCTCATTCCTTTTGTCCCCACGTGTATAACGTGAAATAGTACTGTCCATGAGAGGACAGACACGAGTCAGAATTCAGTTCTGGAAGAATTACTTCATGAGGATGATAATGGCTACCTCTTCATAAGACCACAGGAACGCAGTGAGATAAGCCAACTGAGCATTTAGCACACTGCCAAGGCCCGCCGTGAGCAGCCATTATGCTTTCTTGATGTAAGCTGCTCGTGGACCACAATACATGCTTGTTCTTACATATCTTCTCCCAGACACACATACATGTCTTCACACATACATGTCTTCATGTGTTCACAGTGCACTCTCGCGTCTCACTCTTGTCCCTGAGCTTCCCACAGCTCATGTGGCCAATAACCCCTTGCCATGTGGTCTTAGCATCAACCCATTCTGAGAAAGGGGAGGTGACACTTTCTTGAAAGAATGAAGGGAAGGATGGCAAAGAGAGAGAGAGAGAGAGAGAGAGAGAGAGAGAGAGTACAGGAGTATGGCCTTCCCCAAAGGGCGCCCCTTCCCCCACTGCTGAGACATTACCCTCCACTGTCGCCCTCAGCACTCTCTTGAGTGGGATAGGGTAGTACCTGCATAGAATGGGTCTTGGAGCTCAGGAGCTGGGGCTTTCTCACAGCTGGCTTGGCTGAGGGGCTCTTGCACGGTGGTCTCCATGCTGAGAAAGGCGGTGCTGGCTGGAGCAGGACCAGCTTGAGCCGCCCCCAAGGCCTTTTAAAGCCCCTTTGTCTTGTCCCCAGAGCTGGCAGCCGAATGAGCTCACCGAGCTGTTTTTAGAACATGTCCCCCTCCCTTCTTTCCCTGTCCCACAACTCCTAGTGTGATAGACACGGACACCTGCCTCCCCTTCCCTACCTCCCCCCCCCCCAGCTGTGAGGTCTGCCTGGTTAAAAATAAACCTGAGCCATTGCAGAGAATCTTGCCCAGCAAGATG
>OZ030013.1:84348957-84353957 GCA_964023405.1 Apodemus agrarius
TAGTTCCTGAAGCCAGGCCAGTGAGACAGAGCTGAGACAGAGACCAAGGCGAGGGGAAAAAGGATGGGCGGACTCCATACCTCTTCACGGTAAGGATAAGTTGTCGCCCGGAGGCGTCGATGAGAGTCATGGCACTGGCATGGGAGAAGTTGGTGCAAGAAACCCCGTTGATGGCTAAGAGCTGGTCCCTCTCCCGGAGTCCTGCTCTGCCAGCCTGGCTCCGTCTTCGGATCTGAGGTGTCGGAGGAGAGAGCATGGATCATGGAGAGCTCAAGGAGGGTTGGAGTGAAAAATGGACCCACATGAGAAGTTTTTGACTTTTGAAGATTGGGGAGGGGGAGGCGGTAAAAAGGGTAGGGAGATGTCTGGGTTGCTACCAGGGAGTCCTGTCTAGAAGGAAGGGACAGGCCTAGAGGGGGGCAGCAGGGTAATCACTGACTGCAACAGGGATGGAGATCTAAGAAATGCTGAGGCCCCAGTATCTCTACTGGCCAGTTCTTTTCTAGGTTTTGAAATCCCAGGTGCCTTGGGGCTTGAGAGATGGCTCAGTGGTTAAGAGCACTGACCTCTTCCAGAGGTCCTGAGTTCAATTCCCAGCCACCACATGGTGGCTCACAACCTTCTGTAATCAGATCCAATGCCCTCTTCTGGTATGTCTGAAGACATTGACAGTGTAATCATATATATGAAATAAATAAATCTTAGAAAGAAAGAAAGAAAGAAAGAAAGAAAGAAAGAAAGAAGGAAATCCCAGATGCTGTTGTATGTTGACATTTTAGAATGGCATTCCAGACTGAGCTATATTCTGGGAGATGGTGATACTGGGCTATCAGAGTTCTCACTGCACTGTATAAAATACTGTAGCATTTCACTCTTAGAATGGCTTATAAAATTGATACTTTTGATACCCACATTTCACAGCCCAGAAAATTAAGTCTGTAGGGTGAAGCCATAGGCTAATGACTTCCTCAGAGAGTCTAGCTTCTAGTCTTGCCTAGTAAGAGAATGCTTATGGCCTAAAGAAAGGAACTCTGAAGGCATTGGCAGCATAGGGCAGAGCAGGGCAGGGCAGGGCAGGGCAAGGCAGGGCAGGGTTGGGCTGAGCTGGGAGAGACTGTTTCAGCTTGCCACATAGCAGTTTAGTCAGAGAGAAATTAGAACCTTCCCGACATTCCTGGGGTTTGGAGTAGTGAGGTCACACACTTAGGGGAGCAAATACTGGCTGACCAGACCCAGCCTCTTTTCCTACAGTACTGAACAGGGCCTTCTTTTTGCTCTGCTCCATGAAACCAGAGTTGGCTTTGCTAATAGCCCTCCAGGAGCTTATAGTCACAGTCTGCTCCCCGATAGCCTTCAGCATGCTTACCTGCTCACCTGCCCACCACCTCTTCTTCACAACCCCCCACTCTGCCCACCCCCACCCCAGAAGGCTACCACATGACTCTTCCCAACTTCCTTTGGGTTCCCTTCTCCGTGAGACATCATTTCAGGGCGCTCTCCCTTACCTTAGATACCTGTAAAGGTTTCCTCTGTTCGGTCCCCCCCTGAAGTCGGAAGCCCCAGGGTGCTCCCCCTGCTAATGTGACCTGCACCTCCTCCTCAGCACCCATCGTACAGCTTGGGCTGTGGCCCCCGGAGTTTGGACAGTATCCCTGAGAGAGAAGTTGAGGTGCTGGTACCCCGTCCGGCCTGCCTGTCCGGCTGTCTTGCTCCTGCCGACCCAGGCCTCCCCCCCAACCCCCACCACCACAGGCAGGCAACTTGGCCCTGGGATCAGTACAGTCCAATGCACATGTCTTGTCAATCACAACTTGCTCAAAATAGTTGCTGGCTGTATTTTCCCTCCCCCAACTTGTGTTACTGCTAGAACTAATTATAGTGCAAACTTCTGCCCTCCGTGCCCTCCCTTTTACTGCATGGACCTTTCAGTCAGGACTCGGTATCAGATCTCTGGGCTTTTTAACTAAGTGATCTATCAGGCACCATGCCTTCCCTCAAGGGTCATGAGCCTAACTGCTTTTGGCCAAAGTCCACTGGAAAGTGACATCAACAGAGACTTCAGTCCCAGAGTTGCTGAAATGATGGGGTTTGCTCCCATAAACTCAGGGAAGAGCGCTGCTTCGCTGTTTGAACTTACTCTCAAACCAGAGCTAGGTGTGCACTTTGCCACAGTCATTGAAAGGATGAGTTCTGTGAAAGAATAGTTTAATCCTAGCACTTGGGGGACAGAGGCAGTTGGATCTCTGAGTTCAAGACTAGCCTGAGCCGGGCGGTGGTAGCGCACGCCTGTAATCCCAGCACTTGGGAGGAAGAGGCAGGAGGATTTCTGAGTTCGAGGCTAGCCTGGTCTACAGAGTGAGTTCCAGGACAGCCAAGGCTACACAGAGAAACCCTGTCTCAAACAACAACAACAACAACAACAACAACAACAACAACAACAAGAAAGAAAGAAAGAAAGAAAGAAAGAAAGAAAGAAAGAAAGAAAAATATGTATAAGATGACTCATCATCTCATGCCTGATGCCTGACCTAAGTTCTATCCCTGGTACCCACACAGTAGAAGGAAGAAACTGACTCCAAAAGCTGTCCTCTGACCTCCACATGTACCTTGGAATGTTCAAAAATCAGCAGCAGGGTGGTCTACAGTTGGGAAAGGTATTTGGTGGTGAAGCGGTCGATGGGTGCTCTGCACAAAGACTGTTTTTACATGTTTCCTTCTGTGATACTAGGGATAGAATCAGGCTCTGTACATGGCACAAAAAAGATGGAGTTCTGAACTATATCGCCAGCCTGAACAGCTCTCTGACAAATACGTGTGTGTGTGTGTGTGTGTGTGTGTGTGTGTGTGTGTGTGATAGCAAGCTGTCACTCATTGGACACTTGCAGGGGTCCAAGTGAAAATCAGCTCTTTTCAACAAAAGCAGTCTCCAAGCCACGGAAAGGGAAGCACCCCACACAGGTGTTATTATGACCCGCACAGCAGAATGCTTTGCATGCTCCTGCACACACATCACACACAATAATATACGTTTAAATTAGTGACATTTAAAGTAAATTAGAATCAAGTAACTGAATGTGGTAAGTGATTCAAGGGGGTTGATGCAGGTGTGCTCCTGTTACTATTGGAAATCTGTATTATCTACTGCGAGACTGGGGACTGTGTAGAATCACACTGTGTTTGATCTCCTCTGATTCTGCTGTTTTGATGCCTCTTCCTTAAAATACTTTCAGACCATCTCCCAGCTCCTCCTCCCTTGGGAACCATGGGTTTCTTGTGCACACTTTTTTTTTTTTCAGCTGATCTTGTAGATTATTTATGTCTCCCAGACCATTAAACAGTTGAAGGCAAGGATGCGTGCTGTGGTCCATAATCTGATTTTTTTGTTTGTTTGTTTTGTTTTTCTTTTGAGGCAGTCTCATGGAACTCAGGTTGAACTCCAAACTCCTGATCTTCCTTTCTCCACCTCACAAGCCAGGAGCTGCATTTTTTTTTTTGTTTTGTTTTGTTTTGTTTTTCGAGACAGGGTTTCTCTGTGTAGTCCTGGCTGTCCTGGAACTCACTCTGTAGACCAGGTTGGCCTCGAACTCAGAAATCCACCTGCCTCTGCCTCCCAAGTGCTGGGATTACAGGCGTGTGTCACCACGCCCGGCTAGGAGCTGCATTCTATTACATTCTGTATCTCAGCTTGTTACCAGTAAACGTTTGTTGAGCTGAATTACGATCACAGTCATGTAAAGCAGGGGAGGGGGTGGTCATGAAAACATGGATACAGAGATGTGTGTGTAAACAGACGACCGTTGATATTAATAAAGTCTCCATGTTTCTAGGTTTCCATTGCACAAATGTGTCCCACGTTATAAAGCCATCTTTCTGTAACAAAATGCAACTGGTCATCAGTGGATAGTGTTTGTGCGTCTGAGTTCAAGTAACTGGGGACAAGAAAAGGGTGTTATGTGTTCTGGAGCTGGAGTCAGGTGATTGTAAGTCTCCCAATAGTAAATATTAATTGGGAATTTCTACCCCACCTTAGGTCATTTAGTTGCCAAATAAAGGACACAAAACCTTTTATATTTATAAAAAGCCTTAAAGCATCAGAGCTGGGCAGTTATCACCCCTCTGCTATTTTGTCTGCTTCCTGTCAGTAACCCTGAGATGTCACTTCCTGTCAGTAACCCTGAGATGTCACTTGCTGCGTTCCACCTGGGCCACTCCTACTCTGAGAGGCTGGCCCTCCGGGCCACTTGCTCATGACCCACCTACCCCACAGTGGCTTCTTCCTTCTTCTTCCTATTTTTCCTCTCTCTTATGGTTCCTGGCTCAGATCCCAAGCCCAGGAACCAAAGCCCAGTCTACCTCTCTTCTGCCCAGCTACAGGCTGGAGGCATCTTTATTAACCAACCACGGATAACTTAGGGGAGCAAAATTTACATAAGAAAAGCTAGTATAAAGGAGACCATTGGCTCATCTTGGAGCAACCAGATCTTAGGGTACAGAATTAGCATTTGAATAAAAGCAGGACCAGACCAACCCACTACAGTTCTGCTGGTGTGTGATAAATCCTAAAGATGATACAGTTATAAAAGTCAGAATTTAGAGTTAGAAGAACAATATCCGAGTTCTTTAAAAAAAAAAAAAAAAAGACTTATTTACTTATTTATTATAAGTACACTATAGCTGTCTTCAGACACACCAGAAGAGGGCATCAGATTCCATTAGAGATGGTTGTGAGCCACCATGTTGTTTGTTGCTGGGAATTGAACTCTGGACCTTTGGAAGAACAGTCAGTGCTCTTAACCCCTGAGCCATCTCTCCAGGCCTCTGAATTCGTGTTACCTTATTATTAATGTGATTCCAGTTACTTGACTTTATCAGTTAAAAAAAAAAAAGGCATATGGATCTTCCTTCATTGATTATTCAAATGTTTGTGTGTGTGTGTGTGTGTGTGTGTATGGGCATGTGACTTCAAGTGACTAGAGGCAAGAAGAGGGTATTATATCTTT
>OZ030013.1:84358957-84513957 GCA_964023405.1 Apodemus agrarius
TTTCATATCTTACTTCCTTTCCTGAATAGTTGCTCTCTCCTTAGAAAGTTTGTTTTGACTGATTTCTTTCTTTTTCTTCATTCCTTAGGTGAGATCAGATCGGGGATGCTCTCATAATGAATGTCAACCAGTCAGCTCCACCTGTTCCACCGTTTGGGCAGAGCCAGCCCATCTACCCAGGGTATCATCAGTCTAGTTATGGTGGGCAACCAGGACCTGCAGCCCCTGCCACTCCCTATGGAGCCTACAATGGGCCAGTGCCAGGCTATCAGCAGGCGCCTCCTCAAGGTATGTTTCCAGGTTCCTTTTCCGCTAAGGAAGGGAATGAGCAGTCTCTGGGTTAGATTGTATTGTTTTACGAAGCTGCTTCGGTACTGTAATAGAAGAATATGATCTGGCTCTCTGAAAACAAAGGCCCTGGGAGTAGTCTTGCCTTGCCTTGTTTTTACAGGTGACTGTTTCTACCTAAACCATCTAGTAAGCATGCATCTTCCAGATTCAAGACCAGCTCACTTTGATGGGTATCACCCTGGATGCCTCATTACTGTCACTGCATTACTAAGAGCTGGGTGGAAGGGTTGCGGTCACAGCTCTTGTGTTGCCTGTTGACTTCGTCTCCCTGAAGTCACTTACTCCTCATATGTGTTTAGAACGCGTCTTATTTGACTTATGGATCTTAGTATACTACTACTCTGGGACATATTTGTGTGTCGTGAACAGTGTACTTGTTTGTCTGACTTGTAGTACTCCCTGGATCTTTTACTGTCTTCATTTTCCTTTTCTTGGGTTTCCTCTTCTTGGATGTTCTATAATATGAGTGAATAAGAGAATTTGATGTTGTATTAGATTCTCTGTGTCTCTTGGGGAGATGAATGTAGGCCCTGAGTATACATGCTTTAGCATTGAGCTAGACTGCTGCTAGCCTCAGTTTTGTTTTATATTACTTTTTCAAGAAGGGTAGATGGTCCTCTGCATGTTAAACTGGCAGACTTTATAAAGTTATTAATATTAGAATTCTGGTTATGTTGGCTGAAGAGGTAGAGTATTGCCAAACTCTATGAGTCTTTTTGTTGTTTTCCAGACAGGGTTTCTCTGTGAAGCCCTGGCCATCCTAAAACTCTCTCTGTAGACCACGATGGTCTGGAACTCAGAGATCAACCTGCCTCTGCCTCCCTACTGCTGGGATTAAAGGCGTGTGCCACCACTGCCCAGCAACCAAACCCTATGTTGTTTAAGAGTATATTCCACCAGGCCTACTGTCACAGGCCTGTAATTCCAGTTATAAAGGAGGGTGCAGTAGGAGGAATCCAACCTCTCGGCTTGCCTGGGCTGTAGAGTGAGTCCAAGTCCAACTTAGGTAACAGAGTAAGAGTCTGTTTAAAAGTGAAAGAGGCAGGTGGATTTCTGAGTTCGAGGCCAACCTGGTCTACAGAGTGAGTTCCAGGACAGCCAGGGCTACACAGAGAAACCCTGTCTCGAAAAAAAAAAAAAAAAAAAAAAAAAACAAAAGTGAAAAAAGTTATAAATTATTGGCAAAGTACTTGCCTAACAAGTATGAGATCCTAGGCTCAATTCCCAGAACCACCAATGAATGAATGAATGAAAGAATGTATGGGTGAATGAATGAGGTAGGTGGGATGGTTTTAGAGGCTTGAAATAGTTCAGCAGGTAAAGGTGTTTACCAATAAGCACAATGACTTAATTAAGTTCAATCACTAAGATACACACCGTGGAAGGAGAAAATGAGTTGTCTTCTGATCTTCGCACGCAATAAAAACATAAATATAATTTTATGGGGGTTAGAGAGATGGCTTAGTGGTTAAGAGCACTTCTTATTCTTGTAGATGATCCAGGTTCAAATCTCAGGACCCACATGGCAGCTCAAACCATGCATAGCTCCAGTTTCAAGGGATCCAGTTCCCTCCTTTGACCTCTGTAGGCACCAGTCATGCATGTAATGCACAAACATCCATGTGAGCAGAACACTCTTTCAGATGAAATAAAATTCATAAATCTAGTAAATAAATACATAGAGAAACTTTATGAGAGTAAAGAGGGGAAATAAGGATCAGTCAGGCAAGGCATGGGTAGGTTTTGAAAATGAATGAACTATTACCACTTCAGTCACACTGTAAAAAAATAAATTGTGAAGTAGTAATATTAGGTCTTAGTTCTTTTAGAAGTACCCTGTTCTGGAGTGGGACTTTGACTGGACAGAGTCCACTTTTGCTGTTTGACTTATCAGAATGGAGTTTGTCATTCTCTTCTGAAAGAGGTCTGTTATTGAAGGGAAATCTATCTGGTTCTGTTATGGTTAGTGAACAGGTTCAGCTTGGGAATCTGATTTCTCCTAAAGGTCAGGGACATTTCAAAAGTATGGCTAAGCTTAGTGGAAGTAGTTTTGAGGGGAGATCTGATCAGAGAACGAACAGAGGGCAGCTTTTGTGAGAATGTAGGTAACGGCATTAGCAATGGAATAAGCCATCTGTCCTGACAGGACTCTGGGGAAAAAACAACTTGTGAGGCGAACTCTCCTGAACGTGGAAGCGGGCAAGAAGAGTGTGAATAGGATACAGGAAGTGTACAAAGGAGGGGTCCGAGCAGCCTTCCTGGTGGCCGGCGTAGTCAGTGAAGGAACAATTGCCTAGCATGCATGAAACCCTGGACTCAGTCCCCAGCCAAACAAAACAAACGAGCAAACATGCCCCACCTCCTTCCTTAGTTTTGTGAATTTCAGGTCCTCTTGACTCCCAAATGCCAGGATTATAGGTATGCAACACTACTTTTTTTGTTTGTTTGTTTTTCTAGACAGGGTTTCTCTGTGTAGCCCTGGCTGTCCTGGAACTCACTCTGTAGACCAGGCTGGCCTTGAACTCAGAAATCCGCCTGCCTCTGTCTCCCAAGTGCTGGGATTAAAGGTGTGTGCCACCACTGCCCGGCCAATTCACTACATTCTTATTTTCTTTTACTGGTGAGAATGTTTTGCCTGCATGTATGGATTCAGAAACCAGAAGGATTCTGATCCTCTAGAATTGGAGTTAGAGATGGTTGTGAACCACCATCTATCTGGGTACCAGGAATGGAACATAAATCTTCTGCAGCTACAACCCAGTTCGTAAACTACTGAGCATCTTGACAGGCCCTGGCAGGTGCTGGGGATTGAATCCAAGGCTTCATACTAGGCAAGCAACTGCCACATCCTCAGTTCCCTAATTTCTTCTCTCTCTCTCACTCTCTCTCTGCTTCGCTCTCCTTCTCTCTCTCTCTCTCTCTCTCTCTCTCTCTCTCTCTCTCATTTTTTTTTAAAAAGGGTTTCTCTGTGTAGCCCTTGCTGTCCTAGAACTCTTTGTAGAATAGGTCTAGCCTCAAATTCACAGATCCACCTGCCTCTCCCTAAGAACTGATTAAACTGGGCGGTGGCGCACGCCTGTAATCCCAGCACATGGGAGGCAGAGGCAGGCGGATTTCTGAGTTCGAGGCCAGCCTGGTCTACAGAGTGAGTTCCAGGACAGCCAGGGCTACACAGAGAAACCCTGTCTCGAAAAAACCAAAAAAAAAAAAAAAAAAGTTTCCCTGAAAAAGGTTGAATTGACAAAGGTTGAAGGCTGTCGTGGATTGAATGAGAAAGTTTTTGTTGGTCAGAGGAAAGTCCGTTGTGTTGCTCTGACTAGCTTCAGAGTCAGAGCAAGCAGCCTGTTTGTTGGACGGCCACATGCCAAATACTGCTGTGGTGAGAGTGGCGTGGTGTCCCTTTTGCTGTACAGCTGGTGGGTGAGGTCAGTGAAGGTTTCTCTTACTGATTCTTGTTTTTCATTCCTGCCTCAAGATGGAGGAGGAAGTTATTTCCCATCCATTTATTTTCTGGTTTTTACCCTCAGGTGTGCCAAGAGCCCCACCTTCTTCGGGGGCACCTCCAGTCTCTGCAGCACAGGTCCCTTGTGGTCAGACTACATATGGCCAGTTTGGCCAAGGTGATATACAGAATGGGCCAAGTTCCACAGCTCAGATGCAAAGGTATGTACTGAGTGAGCCTAAAATCAGTGTGATGAATATGTAGGTTAGGAATGTTATGAGGGTCTATTTTTTCCTTTTATCTATCCCATTTGTCTTCTTTTAATTATTTATTTATTTATTTATTTATTTATAGACAGGGTTTCTCTGTGTAGCCCTGGCTGTCCTGGAACTCACTCTGTAGACCAGGTTGGCCTCCAACTCAGAAATCCGCCTGCCTCTGCCTCCTGAGGCTGGATTAAAGGTGTGTGCCATTGCTGTCCGAATTAATGGAATAACATTTAATGGAATGGGAATGTCATAGATAAATTTCATAAAAACATGAAAAAAAAAACCCCACCAAACCCAGTGTGTGTGAGTATGTATGATGATTTTGTGTACATTGGTGACATTATCTATCTATCTATCTATCTATCTATCCATCTGAGATCCCCTTTTTTTGTTGTTTGTGTGGTTTTTTGTTTTTGTTTTTGTTTTTGTTTTGGATTTTTTTGTTTTTTTTCGAGACAGGGTTTCTCTGTATAGGCCTGGCTGTCCTGGAACTCACTCTGTAGACCAGGCTGGCCTCGAACTCAGAAATCCGCCTGCCTCTGCCTCCCCAGTGCTGGGACTACAGGCATGCGCCACCACTGCCCGGCTTTTGAGAGCCCTTGGAACAGGAGTTACAGAGAGTTGTGAGCTGCCATGTGGGTTCTAGGAACTGAACCTGGGTCCTCTGGAAGACTGGCCAGTGCTCTTAACCACTATCTCTCCAGCCTATGATTCTATTTTTAAAAGGCTAAAAACTGACAAAACTAAACTCCAATGTTTTAAAGACAAGGGGATGGTAATTGAGAATTAGGAGTAGTTGCCCCTGGGAGAAAGGGGAGGAAATCATGACCGAGACACTTGTAGGGCCTTTTGGATGCAGTTGGATACTTTCTGGTTGCTTTCTTATGCCTTTGGCTGTATTAGGACTGCTCAAGTATACATATCTACGTTACATCTTAAAAGTAAGTTGGGAATCAGTTTTAGACTTTGGTTCTACCTCATTATGTTATGCTTTTAGTGTTTTAGTTTCCTATCTGCTCTGCCTCATTCTATTGCTGTAGGTTTAGATTCAATAGAAAAACTATAGATAAGCCAGGCGTGGTGGCACATGCCTGTAATTCCAGCACTTGGGAGGAAGAGGCAGGTGGGTTTCTGAGTTCGAGGCCAGACTGGTCTACAGAGTGAGTTCCAGGACAGCCAGACTACACAGAGAAACCCTGTCTCAAAAAACCAAAAAAAAAAAAAAAAAGCCGGGCGTGGTGGCGCATGCCTGTAATCCCAGCACTTGGGAGGCAGAGGCAGGCGGATTTCTGAGTTCGAGGCCAGCTTGGTCTACAGAGTGAGTTCCAGGACAGCCAGGACTACACAGAGAAACCCTGTCTTGAAAAAAACCAAAAAAAAAAAAAAAAGAAAGAAAAGAAAGAAAGAAACAAAACTATAGATGCCATATATAGTTCTAGAACATTTGACAGAATAACACTGGGCAGTTGATAGCACTGATTCCTTGAGGAGTACCATCATGCAATATAATTAGTCTGACAAGATTTGCTGAACATTTGCTGTGTGGCTGGCATGTTCAGTGTTGCGGACCATAAAACAGTGCAAAGCCCAACAAAGAGCTCGAGGCTCACTAGCAGAAATACTAGTTGAAAACAAGTGATGGTACCGGGTAATGGGATAGTTCTCCATTAGAGTACTTGCTTGTCTAGCATATGCAAGTATCTGGGTTCAAGTCTCAGTTCAATACACTTAAAAGAGATGCCAGCTGAAGAAAAAGTGACTGGCTGGCTGGACAAATTAATAAATAGATGAGTGTTAAACTAAAGAATAGATCGAACTGATCAAATATAAAGTACTCGTTATTTAGTAGAGATAAAATAAGGTAGGGAGGGATTAGGGAGATGGCTCAATGGGTAAGATGCCTGATAACCTCAATTTAAGTACCACAACCAATTCCAGATGCATGGTGCGCATCTGTAACCCCAGCACTCTTGCAGTGAGATGGGATGTGTAGACAGGAGCATTGGGCAGAAGCCTGAGGTCCAGCTATCCTGGAGGATGCTGTGCAGCAGAAACTAGAAAGGCTGCTTCATCGTGGTGGAAATGGAGAACTGGTGTCTGAAGCTTGTCCTCTGACCACACATTCACTAATCTTGACATTACATGGGCATCCATGCACACGCAGCACTCTAGAGGCAAAGGCAGGCCGATCTCTGTGAGTTCGAGGTCAGCCTGGTCTACAGAACAAGTTCCAGGGCAGCCAGGGTTACACAGAGAAAGTCTGTCTCAAAAAACAAAAAAACAAAGAGAGTTGAAGAATCCCGCTGTATTTATTCAGTCTCACACTAGTGAGCACTTGCTGTAAGTCTGCTTATGTGTGCCTTTCCTTTCAACTTCCTCACAAAACTGATCTAGGATTGAAGCTCAGGAGATGGTAACTTGTCTATCACAATAAATAGTATTTGACTTGAGAGCGCTTGGTATGTGTGGAGTGAGCCTAGTGGAATGTATACTTTGCCACAACTGTACATGTGTAAAGCTAGGAGAGAGCTCAGGAGGAACATAATGCCAGAACACAGTGTAGCTTCCTGTTATGGTGCGGAACTCTGCCAGCTGTGACAGACATCCCACCTTCAAGTCACCTTTGCTTTTACTCTCCTTACAGAGTCCCTGGTTCTCAGCAATTTGGGCCTCCATTGGCCCCTGTGGTCAGCCAGCCAGCTGTGCTTCAGCCCTATGGCCCTCCTCCCACAAGTGCACAGGTGACTGCACAGCTGGCCGGAATGCAGATCAGCGGTGCTGTGGCCCAAGCCCCTCCCCCTTCTGGGTTGGGCTATGGTAAGTAGTTGTGGGACCAGGACACTATCATCCACTTTTCAGAAATTTTGGTCCTAGAAATTTTTATTTCCTTTACCTTTGAGCCCCAGATACAGGGAAAGTCTTTTGAATTGTTTTTGTGTGTTTTTTGATTTGGTTTTGTTTGTTTGTGTGTTGTTGTTGTTTTGTTGATGGGAGTAGAAATTACCTAATAGGGCAGAATGACTTGGCCTCCACTTCTACCTCTTCTCTCTCAGGTCCACCAACATCATTGGCCTCAGCCTCAGGAAATTTCCCTAATTCTGGACCATATGGCTCTTATCCTCAGAGCCAGGCTCCTCCCCTTAGCCAGGCTCAAGGCCATCCTGGAGCTCAGCCTCCCCTCCGGTCTGCCCCACCACTGGCCTCCAGCTTTGCATCCCCAGCTTCAGGCGGTCCTCGGATGCCTTCCATGACTGGTCCACTCCCGCCTGGACAGGGCTATGGGAGTCTCCCAGTGAACCAGGCTAACCACGTGTCCTCGCCTCCTGCTCATGCTCTGCCCCCAGGCGCCCAGATGGCTGGGCCCCCAGTGCCACCACCACCACCTATGCACTCCCCTCAGCAGCCGGGTTATCAGCTGCAGCAAAATGGTGAGTTTTCTCAACATCTGGCTAGAAGTCAAAGGCTTTAGCTGTTGAGTGTGTGTTTGTTTTGGTACTGCTTGCTAAGTAAACCAGATGAGACAGCTCTGGCTAGGATATGAGATTTATAAGACATTTCTCATGCCTCTTAGCTCATTCAGATAGTGTGGCCTTTCTTTGAGTGGCTTCTTCAGGCACTACTAGACCTTATAATCTGTTTCAAAGGGTCCAATTATTTTCCTGAAGCTTTAAGAAGAGATAGGGGCCGGGCGGTGGTGGCGCAGCACTCAGGAGGCAGAAGCAGGCGGATTTCTGAGTTCGAGGCCAGCCTGGTCTACAGAGTGAGTTCCAGGATAGCCGGGGCTACATAGAGAAACCCTGTCTCGAAAAAACCAAAAAAAAAAAAAAAAAAGAAAGAAAGAAAGAAAGAAAGAAAGAAAGAAAGAAAAAGGAGATAGGGAAGGGATTTTGAGTTTGTCAACTTTGTGCCCTTGTCTCTCAGGTTCCTTTGGACCAGCCCGAGGCCCTCAACCTAATTATGAGAGCCCATACCCTGGAGCACCTCCCTTTGGCAGTCAGCCTGGGCCTCCTCAGCCATTGCCTCCTAAGCGCCTGGACCCCGATGCCATCCCTAGCCCTGTAAGTAGGGGCTCATGTGGTCTTGGGGAGCATACGTTGTAGACCAGAGGAGCAGACTGCCCTAGATGAGACGTTTGCTTGGCATTTTTGACAACATTCCTTTTTCAATCATCTTCTTGAAGACTTAGAAAGTCTAAGTGTTTGAAATGGACTTGAAGTTCCCAAAATCTTTAAAGCAGTTTTACTCAATAGCTATCCAGGGAAGAAGGGAACCAAGAGTGATCAGGAGGGTGTTAGAGCTCTGGGCTGAGGGCATTGCTCTGTGGCTCTTAGACACCATAATAACAACAACAACATGGTCACCTTTGTCCTTCTGTGGAGTAGTGGCCATGTCCCACTCCCTTAGAACTAGTAGGACATCGCCGGGCGTTGGTGGTGCACGCCTGTAGTCCCAGCACTTGGGAGGCAGAGGCAGGCAGATTTCTGAGTTCGAGGCCAGCCTGGTCTTCAGAGTAAGTTCCAGGACAGCCAGGGCTACACAGAGAAACCCTGTCTCGGAAAAAAAAAAAAAAAAAAAAAAAGAACTAGTAGGACATCATTCTGTTGCTCGTCAGAGCAGGTAGGAGCTCTCTGGTTAGTTAGGTGGTCAGAGCAGGAAAGGTTCACTGGTTTCTCTCTGCTCCTGTGTAGGCAGTGTTGTAGGAGATGCCACCCCAGTACTGTTGACGGGCAGGCCCCTACTGTGTAAATGTGGAGCAGTCACAGCATATAAAGGCAGGGTGTATATAAAGTCCATTGAGGAAGCTGGTTGTCCCCTAGAGCTGCTGGAATACTCACCCCTTCCTTAATCAGACACAGTTGAGTAGTTCTATCACATAGGGCCTGCTTTATATCCTGTCTGTAACACTGATGTCAGTTACCTCTTCATACTTAGTCATTGTCATATTCCATTCGTTCTCTCCCCTCTTCCTTTGGAGAACTACCATGATGAGGAAGCCTACTGTCTAAGGGGAAACCCAGGAGGACCGACAGGTTCCCCCTCCCCTGCCCTGCTTCTCTCCTCCACGGAGGGAAGGAGAGGCTAGCTGGATAGCTGAGGCATCTTCCAGCATGAACGTTCTTAGGGATAGGTTTGACCTTCTAGGGAACTTCCTGTTTCTCAAGGTTTTTTTTTTAAAATTTTCCTATTAGGTCCTCCTTAGAGAGTGCTGCTTGCCTCCTGCGTGCTCCCTGAGCTTATCTTGCTCCATTGTAGTCTGAGTCACTGAAGCCTCCTTGTGAGGCCTCTATTGGGCTAGAGAGACTTGAAACTCCAGATCCACTGGGCCCCCGACTTCTTCAGTCTAAGCTAGGCTCCAGCTCTTCATGTCTGACTCACCGGGGTTAGAGAAGTAACACCTGCCTCTTGTTCTTTTGTCTCCCTCGTGCATCTGCTGCCTTTATTATTAAAACACTAAAAGCAACTTAATGAGCTGCCTCCTCAGCAGAAAGCCAGGCACAGAATAGACCCCGATGCCATTCCTAGTCCAGTAAGTGCAGGGGTGGGAGTCCGTGCTTGTCATCCCGTGTTAGTGTCACCCATGCATGCCTGTGACGTCACCTCATCCACCATGTCCATCCCTTCCATCCTCTCCCTGAGCACTTCTAGATCCTTGCTTTTATAAGCTGAAGGATATGCATGCCCCAAGTCACAATGTATGGAAGAAATAGTGAACTGTTAGCAGTGCCTTGAGTATGGGATGGTGGATGGCCAGCCTCTAAGGGTGGGCCCTGTGGCATGTGAAGCTTTGGTTTTAGTCCTGCTGGCTCCTCCAGGAGCGTGTGTGTGTGTAGCATGTGATGGAACCAGACAGAGTTGAGCAGCAGATCCTTCCAGTTTGGTATGAGGAGAAATGTTGCAATGGGTGGCTATGGACGTATAGGTTCATAGCATTTCTTACAGGGGAAGAGCTTTCTTGCTTTGGGAGAGTGTGGGCTACCTTCTCATTTGAGGAGTTTTAGACTTTGGTATATCTCTAAGCTTCAACTCTTTCTGCTGCGGGATATAGTCTTATTTTCCCTTTACTTTTTCTGGTTTTATCAAACTCATCTTGAAGTAAATGACCAAAGGTCACTAGCCTGAACAAGGGTCTGATTACCAGCTTTGCATATCCTTTTTGTGTTTGTTCTCCTCAGTGTCTTGTCACAAGTAGAGGTTTGAGGACTGGGCCATAAGGATCAGGCACTCATCCTCTCCTATGTGGACCCACTGATGCTCACCCGAAAGGAAGGCAGCATTTGCTTCCTTACCTTACCTGATCATTTCTGCCCGTTTAATTCTCTCCTCCCCGTGTTCCTTGTTAATTTCATTGAGTTAATTTCATTAACCATTCCAGGTAAATTCATTTCTATATGGGTTTCTCTCCTCTCTTCTCCTTGCTCTGACTCAATGTACCATATGGAGAGGAAGGGAGAGAAAGGTTTGACAGAGAATGGAATCCAATCCTGTCGTATCATGATACGTATCTTCCTGGAGTGGAAGAAATAAAAGGGTACTCACTAATGATTGGAGGCCAGGGCGTGGTTTATGGGAAAGTCCATTCTCACCAAGGCCCGCCCAGTGTCTGCTGCTAGCTGCTGCACAGTGGAAGGTCAGTGCTGTGGCACTGGATAAGACTCCGAAGGGAGAGCATGCCTGGTGCATGAAGTGTTGGCGAGTTATCTGTTCTTGGGCTCCCAGCTCTGTCCTGCTTTTGTCTGGTACCTGTTTTTATCATCCCACTCACTTAACTTCTTTCCTACAGATTCAGGTTATTGAAGATGATAGAAACAACCGGGGTTCAGAGCCATTTGTTACTGGTGTACGGGGACAGGTGCCACCTTTAGTCACCACCAATTTCCTGGTAAAAGATCAAGGTGAGAGGAACTTTAATGTCTTTTTCCTTATGGCAGCTAATTCTCTAAGGCTATCAGATATGGATCATGCTTCTGTCTGTCTTTAACCAGAGACCAGTCCCTCCCACCCTACCTCAGTCTTTCAAGGTCTAAAAGCTACTGCCAACTCTTAGCATTTGTGGAGCTGGAGTGACTCACCAATGAAGAGCTGGTATCCAGAAGGCTTCTGTGATGTGACTCAAATCTTGTACCTTTTTCAGGGAATGCAAGTCCCCGCTACATTCGATGCACATCCTATAATATCCCTTGTACATCTGACATGGCTAAACAGGCTCAGGTGCCTCTGGCAGCTGTCATTAAGCCACTGGCAAGGCTGCCCCCAGAGGAGGTAAGTCTGGGAAGGCGCTAGAATGCAGTGAGAGGGGGTGGGGAGGATGAGGTTTCTTTCTAAACGGGATTCTGAATGGCATGGAAGACATCTTGATTGGGCAGGAGGGACAGACATTATCTTTGATATCTTTCTTTCCCAGGGCCCAAACCTGGTAGCAGTGGTAAGGTTGAAAGCAGAGGCAAACAAACCACTTTGTGAGACCAGGGCTCATAGGAGGAACAAATGAAAAGAACCAGAGCCTGCCGTGTGTGGAGGTTCACACCCAGAATTGTTGCATTTAGGAAGCTGAAACAGGAGCCATAGAGTTCCAGCCCAGCCTAGCCACATAGTGAACTCCATCTTAAAGAGTTAGAGCCCTGGTACTCATGAAGCAGAGGTAGGCCAATCTCTGTGATGAAGCCAGCCAGGGCTAGATCATGAAACACCCCATCTTAAAACAAAACAGGCAGGGCCAACCTAATGTCTAAAGGCAAGACAGCCGGATGTAGGAACTTCTCATTGTGTGCTCATATCTCTGGATGGTGACAAGTCTGTTATTCTGTGTGTGTGTGTGTGTGTGTGTGTGTGTGTGTGTGTGTTTTAAACAGGAGTTGTATTGACTCGGGTGTAGGCAAATAAATGAGAAGGTACTACTGTATCCAGTATTCCATCCTCACCTGGCTCGGGCCCCCGTTTGTCAATCTAGTACCTAAAATTAGCATTTTTTGGTTTTGTTTCTTCAAGACAGGGCTTCCTGTACACCTATTCCTAGGACTCACTCTGTAGACCAGGCTGGCCTGGAACTCAGAAATCTGCCTGCCTCCACTTTCCAAGTGCTGGAATTAAAGGCGTGTGCCATTACTCCTGGAAAAAACATTTTTTAAAATTTAGGTAGCTGTTGATTTGGGTCTTGAGAAGCCCTAATGTACTTAAAGAGTTCTCTAGAACTGGACGGTCAAGGCACAGTGTATGTTCTGCCTTTTATTTCCTGTGTGGGTGCTAGTGAGGACGGTTGGATGCTGTTCTTGTGTTTGTAAGACTATCTACAGGACAACAGTAGGTGTCACAGAATTCTCTTGTGAGTGATGGGGGAAAGTGTCATAGGTATCCAGGGACGGAAGCAGAAGCCATCTGCAGGACAGGAGGAGCCATCCATAGAATCCTTTGGCTTTCTTTTCATACACTCATGGCAGTCCCTGGCTTGCTATGGCCAGTTTCATAGGCCATCCTTTTTAAAGAAGAAATGCATTTTGGGATAGAAGCGAAGAGAGCGAGCTGGAGTTTTTTCCAGTTCTTACCATTGCTCTCATTCCACTGAATTCCTTCCCCAGGCAGAGCACCTGAGCCGTGCTGCCCCTCCCTCCAGCCTGTGAATGTGTTGCCCAGTGTCTGACCCCTCTGGAACCTCCCTCCATCTGAGCCTCTTCTCTTTGTTCCTTAGGCTTCACCATATGTTGTGGACCATGGGGAATCTGGCCCCCTGCGCTGTAATCGCTGCAAAGCGTACATGTGCCCTCTCATGACATTCATTGAGGGAGGGAGGCGCTTCCAGTGCTCCTTCTGCAGCTGTATCAATGATGGTATGTGTGACAGCTGAGCTCTGGGGCAAGGTTTGCATCACGTCATTCATTCTCTCGCATTAGCTGAGGGAGCATTTCTCAGGAGCTGGGGAAGTAGGCACAAGTGAGGACGGGTATTGGAATGACGGGAAGGAGCTTAGCTAGGAGTTGGCATACTTGGGTTGAGGATGAATATTTTGAGTAACATACTGCATACTCCCCACAGTTCCCCCCCAGTATTTTCAACATCTGGATCATACCGGCAAACGTGTAGATGCTTATGACCGTCCTGAGCTGTCTCTGGGATCTTATGAATTCTTGGCTACTGTAGATTACTGTAAGGTAAAGGAAGGTGGTGGGAGAGGAACAGTGGGTGGAGGATTGTGAAAGCCCAAATCAGCTGTTAGCGTTTTCCTTATTCTGTCATTTGTCCCCTTTGCTGCTCATTGCCCTCTTGTCTGCTGCCTGCTTACTGTTTCCCCGTACCCTCAACGTTTCCTTCCTCTCCAGAACAATAAATTCCCTAGTCCTCCTGCCTTCATCTTTATGATCGACGTCTCCTACAACGCCATCAGAACTGGCCTTGTTCGACTCCTCTGTGAGGAGCTCAAGTCACTCTTAGACTACCTGCCTAGGTGAGAGTTGAGGAAGTACTGCTTCCTTTTGGTAAATGGTGGGTGTTTGGGTTAACTGAGCAAGTGGAACATGATGTCATAAAATTGTGGGAGGTAAGAAGGTGGCCAGTCTGGGTACAGTCTGGGTAACAGTGTCACCTTCCACAGGGAGGGTGGAGCAGAAGAGTCAGCAATCCGAGTTGGCTTTGTCACCTATAATAAAGTGCTTCACTTCTACAATGTGAAAAGCTCCTTGGCTCAGCCACAGATGATGGTTGTATCTGATGTGGCTGACATGTTTGTGCCACTGCTGGATGGCTTCCTAGTCAATGTCAGTGAGTCTCGGGCCGTTATCACCAGGTAAGAGCCAGATGGTGGAGACGGGAAGGTGGGAAAGTACAACTGCAGAAGCCAGAGCTGCAGAGCGGGTAGTAGATGGCCAGGGGTGTGCTCCAGGAGTTCATTAGTCTGGGAGCCAGATAACTATTCAGGAAATTGAGAATGGAGGCAGCTAAAATCTGAATTGCAATTTTGGTTGTCTGTCATCATCTGTCTTTTCAGCTTATTGGATCAGATTCCAGAAATGTTTGCAGATACAAGAGAGACAGAGACAGTATTTGCTCCAGTTATCCAGGCCGGCATGGAAGCTCTGAAGGTCAGGCAGGGGTCCCCGGCACCCTCCTCTCGCTTTCCTCTGACTGTGTTATCTACCGTATTGATAACTGTCAGCCCGTATCACACAGTCAGGGCCTACTGAACAACAAAGAAGATGAGAGAACGGTAGCTGAGTAAAGGGAGGAATACATGAGTGGTCTTCTTTGTCCTTAGGCTGCTGAGTGCGCAGGGAAGCTGTTTCTGTTCCACACGTCCTTGCCTATAGCAGAGGCTCCAGGGAAGCTGAAGAACAGAGATGATAGGAAGTTGATCAACACAGACAAGGAGAAGGTGTGCGACTTGAGACGGGAGGGGCATTCCATTGTAGAGGAAGACTGCCATGTCAACTCTTCAGGGCCACCTACTGGACTGGGATTACATTCTGCTCATTTGAAACTGCCAACCTCATCACAAAATTCTTGGTTGACTTGACTAGAATCTTCTTTTATTCTCTTTCAGTTTTTTGCTTGAGATAGGGGTCTAGCTCTGTAGCCTTGGCTGGCCTGGAACTCACTAAGTAGTCCAGGCTGGCCTCACACTTATAGTGATCTTGTCTCTGCTTTCTATGTGCTGGGATTATAGGTGTGCCCAATTACACTGTGCATCTTTTCTTTTTCTCTTTTTCCTTCCCTTTCTTTCCTTTCCCCTCTCTATTCTTCATTTTCTTTCCAATTTTCTCTTACTGTTGGAAATGCAAGGTAGTAGGTTTTGAAACTATGAGTTTCTCATTTTATATATACAATTCTCAAGTTGGGCAAAGATTTTTGACATTTCTTCTCTTCCCTTTCAGAGTCTGTTTCAGCCTCAGACAGGTACCTATCAGACTCTGGCCAAAGAGTGTGTGGCCCAAGGCTGCTGTGTGGACCTCTTCCTCTTTCCTAACCAATATGTCGATGTGGCTACCCTCTCTGTTGTTCCCCAGCTCACTGGAGGCTCTGTCTACAAATATGCCTGCTTCCAGGTATAGAATTCCTGCCCTGCTTAAGTGTGGAGTGGCTCTTTAGCTATTACTCATTAGTGGTGTGTGAGGTTGAGCCCAGGGTATAGTGGTTAGGTGCGTAGGTTTTAAAGTCAGTCCTGGGTTGATAGTGAGGCCCTCATTTACTGGCCCAGAGTACTCAGTTATTCATCTTTTGTTCTTTCATCTGCAAAGTAGAGTTTACTAACTAGGACTTGTCTACAGAATGAAATAAGTATATATAAAGCACTGTGTGCTACCTGCTATGTCATTGTCATTCTTGTTTTGCTGTTACTCTGATTAAGTGGGCTCGTATTATTAAGGGATGGAGGGAGACTGACTGCACGGTGAGCCATGTGGTCAGTGATGTGTCTTTGGGCATGGACTGCAGGTGGAAAATGACCAGGAACGGTTCTTGAGTGACCTGCGTCGGGATGTACAGAAGGTGGTTGGCTTTGATGCCGTTATGCGGGTTCGGACAAGTACTGGTGAGTTCTGGTTGAGGTTAAATCTGGTTGAGGCATGTGGCCTACCTTTAGCCCTGACCTGTCCCCATGGCCTCAGGTATCCGTGCTGTAGATTTCTTTGGAGCTTTCTACATGAGCAATACAACAGATGTGGAGTTGGCTGGACTGGATGGAGACAAGACAGTGACTGTGGAATTCAAGCATGATGACCGACTCAATGAAGAGAATGGAGCCCTACTGCAGGTGGCAGGCGGGAGACGGGCAGGGGACAGAAGTTGGGGTACATTCAATGGGAAGATAAGGGGAGGGTAAAATTGTGAGGGAGGGGTGTGAGTTCCCCCTTTCTCCCTTCCCCTAGTGTGCCCTGCTTTATACCAGCTGTGCAGGGCAGCGTCGGCTCCGCATCCACAACCTGGCCCTAAACTGCTGCACCCAGCTGGCTGATCTGTATCGCAACTGTGAGACTGACACGCTCATCAACTACATGGCCAAGTTTGGTGAGAGTAGAAGCAGGGCAAGGTGGACGTGGGGGTGAGAGAAGGTCCAGGATGGTCAGAGTTCAGCGCTCCTGGGTAGGTGTGACGTAGGAAGGTGCATGTGATAGGAAGCAGACCATGACTGCTGTCTCCTTCCCACGCAGCATACCGGGCTGTTCTGAGTAGCCCTGTGAAGACTGTCCGTGACACTCTCATCACCCAGTGTGCCCAGATCCTGGCCTGTTATAGAAAGAACTGTGCCAGCCCTTCTTCTGCAGGACAGGTGGGGCAAGGGTGTTGGTGGAGGGATTGGTTCAACAAAACTTTGCATTTTAGAGGGACTTCTCATGACCATTGACTTTATTTCCATAAATTCCTCAGTTGATTCTTCCTGAGTGCATGAAGCTACTTCCAGTGTACTTGAACTGTGTGTTGAAGAGTGATGTTCTGCAGCCTGGAGCTGAGGTCACTACTGATGATCGTGCCTATGTTCGGCAGCTGGTTTCCTCCATGGATGTGGCTGAGACCAATGTCTTCTTCTACCCTCGGCTCCTACCACTGGTGCGAATGAGGATTGGAGTGTGGGAGACTGTACTGAGCACAGGGCCTCTAAGAAGGAGGGGGTGGATTACTTTAAGAAATTTGTTTTTAGTAGCCGGGCGTGGTAGCGCACGCCTGTAATCCCAGCATTTGGGAGGCAGAGGCAGGCGGATTTCTGAGTTCGAGGCCAGCCTGGTCTACAGAGTGAGTTCCAGGACAGCCAGGACTACACAGAGAAACCCTGTCTCAAACAAAACAAAACAAAACAAAACAAAACAAAACAAAAAAAACCCAAAAAGCAAAGAAATTTGTTTTTATGTACATTTCATACTACTATCTAGAGACTCAGCTTTCTTAGTTTGTGTGTGTAAAGGAGCGTGTTGTAGTTCTTGGTTCTGTCTTTTTCCTTTTTGTCTAGACAAAGTCTCCGCTTGATAGTACCGCTGAACCACCAGCAGTTCGAGCCTCTGAAGAGCGCCTAAGCAGTGGTGATATATATTTGCTGGAAAATGGGCTCAACCTTTTCGTCTGGGTGGGAGCCAGCGTCCAACAAGGTGTTGTCCAGAGCCTTTTCAACGTCTCCTCCTTCAGTCAGATCACCAGTGGCTTGGTGAGAACAGGGTGTCAAGGATGAGATGGGTATGGAGAAATGCTTTGGTGATTTGACTGTGGGCCAGTGTCATGCTGATCCCTTTCTTATGTGTCAGAGAACACTTGGGATGAGGGAGGGAAGGGGCTATCATGGTTTTTCTGGTTTCATTTCAGATGATACCTAAATCTGTGTTGTTCCCTCTTGATGAGCTTAAAAGTTCCTTATCATAGTAATGAATGAATTTTTGTTCTAGAGTGTTCTGCCAGTTCTGGATAATCCACTGTCTAAGAAAGTTCGAGGCCTCGTTGATAACTTACGGGCACAGAGAATGCGGTACATGAAGGTAACACAGACGTTCTGTGGTTTGCAGTGGTGGCCTGGATAGTGAACCTAAGCATTCTGTATCCAGACAAGCACTCTTATCACCGAGCTACCTGCCCAACACAGTAACCCAGTTCTGAATCCTGGACTTTCTATCTTGTCAAGTCAGCAGGAAGGAGCATGGGGAGGGAGGGTATGCGTTCTTCATTACCATCTGCCCTTCCTTACCATCTGCCTTCTGGCTGTAGCTTATCGTGGTCAAACAGGAAGACAAGCTGGAGATGCTGTTCAAGCACTTCCTGGTGGAAGACAAGAGCCTAAGTGGAGGTGCATCCTATGTGGACTTTCTCTGTCACATGCACAAGGAGATTCGGCAGCTACTGAGCTAAAGCAAGTGGGTAAATGGCATAGGGTCCCAGGCCAGCTTCCAGGAAGAACCCCAGGATGGCAGAGAAATTGGGACAGTTCCATATCTTATAAGTCATGTAAGCTGACCTCAGTTGTCTTCTTTGGGGGGGAGGGCGAGATATAAGGAGACACCTTCTTTCTGGGCTCAAATACCCTACCACTCTGTCATGTCCTGCTGATCGAAGGTGCCCCAGGCCCCTTACTCTACCCTTTCTCCTGCTAATCCTGTTGTAATGAATGTAGTTTCTCAGTTCACTGTATATGATTCGGTGTTGGGGGTTTGGAGGCAGCCGGGCCCTGGCAACAATGTGTCCCTTTGGACTAGCCTCCAAGAGGAAAGGAGCAGGCAGGAAGAAGTGGGAATCCCAGGGTTATTACACGAGGTGGCAAATTCAGCTCCGTGTCATCAACAACTTCCTATATTAGGGATAAAAATCTACAGGTGCACAAGAGCTGGGGTACAGGCGTAGGTGACAGGGAGTAAAATAGTTGGTCCTTTGGGGGCCTGATGGTCAGTAGCAAAGTCATAGTTACTGAGGATGGATGACTAGTCTCTACTTCCACTGTGTGTGCTCTCTCTCCCCTGCAATGACTGGTGAGCACTTCGTGGACAGAAGCACATAGCTAGAGATGAATGAGCCTGGGGTAATAATTGCAAAGCATATTAACACAGGGGAAGTAGCAGCCTCCTTTCCAGATGGAGAAGCCCCAATCCTGGATGGTTCTGTAGAGAGCCTGATGGTCAACTTGCAATACCTCACAGAGCCAGCCCACATCCCACTCAGCTTCCACCAGAAACGTTGTTGGGGAGAGGCAGAGATGGCAGGAGCCCTGTCTTCCGGTGCCAGGACGTTACTGGGCTTTGGTATTGACTGAGTGGCTGACAAGTTATCTTCCAACTCCAATTGGCTGGGCAGGACAAGGGCTAGGAATGACGGTGGTCAGGCTTGCCTGCTCCCAGCCCAGGATGCCCCTGCTATGGACCTTTCATTTCTTTTCATTGGTTTATTTTTCAATGCATCTTTAATTTGTAAAGAAATAAAATAAGATGTAACCAGTATTCCTTTCATTTCTCGCGACTTCTCCCCACCCTGCCTGCCGCTGAGAGGAGTTACGCATGCGCCGCTTGCCCCTGTGGCGTAGGACCTAGTCCACTCCCCACTCGCCGCAGGGCGGGGTTTCGTGCTGTCCGAGAGGGTCCGGAGTGGACATGGCTGCTCGCTGCACCGAGGCGGTGCTGGCCGCCTTGGGGGTGCTCAGTGTATGTTCAGCCAGCAGCTCCGGGACCGAGGCTTCTGGGGAGGCAGAGATGGAGGAGCCGTGGGATGGGGCGGTTTTCCGGCCGCCGGCTGCCCTAGGCGCCGTGGGGATAGCGCGTGGGCCGGAGTCCCCGCCGCCGGGGAACACGGAGACCGTGGACCTACCAGTGTTGCTGTGGTGGAGCCCAGGTCTGTTTCCGCACTTCCCAGGTGACTCGGAGCGGATAGAGTGTGCGCACGGCGCGTGCGTGGCGTCCCGGGATCGACGGGCGCGCGCCGACCCGCGGACGCGCGCATTGCTCTTTTACGGCACGGACTTTCGCGCGGCTGACGCGCCCCTGCCGCGCCTGCCGCACCAGAGCTGGGCGCTCCTGCACGAGGAGTCGCCGCTTAACAACTTCCTACTGAGCCACGGCCCGGGCATCCGCCTCTTTAATCTCACAGCCACTTTCAGCCGCCACTCGGACTATCCGCTGCCGCTGCAATGGCTGCCCGGGGCCGCCTATTTGCGCCGGCCCGCGCCTCCGCTCCGGGAACGCGCCGAGTGGCGTCGCCGCGGGTACGCGCCGTTGCTCTATTTGCAGTCCCACTGCGACGTGCCTTCGGACCGGGACCGCTACGTTCGCGAGCTTATGCGCTATATCCCGGTGGGTGAGAGACCCGCGGGGAGGGGTGGGGGTGGGCCGGGCGAACGCCACACCCTGCTGACCGCCGTGCTCTGACTCGCTTAGGTGGATTCCTATGGCAAGTGCCTACAGAACCGTGAGCCGCCCACCGTGCGGTTACAGGACACAGCCACGGCCACCACCGAGGATCCAGAACTCATGGCCTTTTTGTCCCGGTATAAGTTCCACTTGGCCCTGGAAAATGCCATCTGCAATGATTACATGACAGAAAAACTGTGGCGCCCCATGCATTTGGGTGCTGTACCTGTGTATCGTGGATCACCCTCTGTGAGGGACTGGATGCCCAATAACCATTCCGTCATCCTAATTGATGACTTTGAGTCCCCTCAAAAGTTGGCAGAGTTTATTGACTTTCTGGATAAAAATGATGAAGAGTATATGAAATACCTGGCATACAAGCAGCCCGGAGGCATCACCAACCAGTTTCTTCTGGATAACCTGGAGCACAGGGAGTGGGGAGTGAATGATCCTATGTTGCCTAACTACCTCAATGGCTTTGAGTGTTTCGTCTGTGACCATGAACTGGCCCGGCTGGATGCCGAGAAAGCACATGCATCCTCTCATGGGGACATTCCTGTCCCCAAGCCTCACATTGCCCAGTCGTCGCACATGAACTGTCCAGTGCCTACTCCTGGCTTTGGGAAAGTCGAAGAGATTCCTGAGAATGACAGGTAACGGGGTTGCTGGGATGCCCTGCAGCTGCCAACTCAAACTACTTGCTTGCTTAGCATGTTGGGGACTGTGAAAAAGACAATATAGGCTCCTTTTGCTTTGGGGTGTCAGTAGTAGTTGGGGGCCTGGGTGTGGTGGATAGCTGCATGCCAGAATACTTTCCCACCTAGTCACACACTCAGCCCAATAAGAGCATTTTGAAAGGATTTTCCTCGTCTGCAGTAATCAACTAATCAGATAAACTAGAGTCTCACTCTGTAACCTAAACTGACCTCAGACTGGTGGTGATCCTCCTGACTCACCCTTCCAAGTGCTGAGATTACAAGTGCGAGCCACTATACCCATGAAAAGCACTTGTGTCTTGTGTGTAGTGAGCTCAGAGCTTTGGGTATGCTATGCAAGCTATACTCCCAGACCTTTTATATGTCCTAATTTATTCACTCTAAATAGAATTGAAGGAGGGCTTTTAATAGGTGTATAATCAATACTGGGGGTCAGTGTAGGTAAAGGGGAGTAAGTCAAAGCAGAATATGCCTGCATTGGGAACAGTGTGCTTGGGAGGTAGAATGGGAAATGTTGAAACCACCCACAGCAAGCTACCACAATTAATTTGGAGGGCTTGCTTGCTAGAACAGCTCACAGAGAGTGACTTCAACAGTGGGTGGCAGCAGAGACCGGCTTACATATGCGGCTGGCAAAATAGGGTCTTGATGGTGGAGTCTTTCACTAAGAATCTGAATTCAGTTTATGCTGAATATATGATTTACCACGAGAAAAATCAAAACATTAGGGAAATAGCCAGGTATTGTAGTGCATACCTGTAATTTTAGTGCTAAAAAGACCGAGGCAGGAGTGTCAGGAATTCAAGGTCATAGTTTGTCATGTACAGTGAGTTTGAGGCCAGCCTGGGCTATTAGAGACCCGGTACCACTAACAAAAGAAAATTCAGATTATGCCTTTTCTACACACTAGATGTCACTGTACTTCATTTAGGTTTTCAAATAACTGAAGGTTAGAACCGTCTGAAGGCTCCCTTGCTTCCTCTAGAATCTCATGTCCATGCCTGGACCCTTTGCATCCCACCTCAGTTGAGCACTGGTGGCTAGTCTGCATTGTCAGCTACTTGGGAGGACTGAGATGTCGTCATGGTTATGACCTACTTCCTTCTCTTGGACTGGAATTAGTTTTACTCCATATCTTCTTTCCTTCACAGCAGACAGAGCCATGTCCTATCCAGAGGCCCAGTATCTGCTTACTTTTTTGTTTGTTTTACAAGACAGGGTTTTTCTGTGAAGGCTTGGCTGTCCTGGAACTCCGATCCCCCTGCCTTTGCCTCCTGGGTGCTGAGATGAAAAGTGTGTGCCACCACCATGGCCCTGCTTATGATTTCTTTGGGACCACTCAAAGAAAGGCAGAGCCTGTTACTGCTGGGGCTCCCCAGCTCACCTCCTGCTCCTGTTTTGTCTTTCAGCTGGAAGGAAATGTGGCTACAAGATTACTGGCAAGGTCTCTATCAGGGGGAAGCTCTTACTGCCATGATCCACAACAATGAGACACAGCAGAGGAAATTTTGGGATTATGTACATGAGATCTTCATGAAAAGGAATAAAAATCTCTAACTGCCATCATGCGAGAGCTGTCAGCTTGGCAGCTTGAGATTGCTTTACCATGGCACCTAAGGCACATCCACCTTTAGTGAATGCTGTCTACTGTGGATTGATGTTTTCACGGATTCTCCTGCCCTGTATTGGCGATTGGAACCTTGGGTTTTGAGAATACTAGGCAAGTACCCCTGCCATCCTCACCTGAATGGTATGGAGCCAGTATCTCAGGTTGTGGTAAGAGCGCGTCTCCTTAAAGAGAAGCAGAAGCCAGAAGCACCCATTTGATGACTCAAGTACACGTCTCATGGCCTGTAGCCATTTCATCATTTTACATATGGGCAGGATGGGTCAGGCTATGATCTATAAAACTTCCGTTATTTAGTACCTTTCAATAGTGTCCATTCCTCATCTTATCGGCTACCACACTGGTGGGGAGGCAGAGCCTTATGTCTGGGTGTGCTACTCTGTTTTTCTGTTTTTTGTTTTTCTCCCTTTTGAGATAGGTCTCACTACATGGCTCAAGCCAGCATCCAGCTCCTAGGCCTAACTGACAATTCCTGCCTCAGCCCCTAAGTAGCTGGGGCTACAGGTATACAAACAACACTATTCTCACTCTTCAAGTTACTTAAAAAATACTTGCACTGTCTTTAATATCAAATGTCTTTTAAGTAGCTTGCTCTTTCTGGTTTTAGGCAATTTCCCACAAAATGGAAAGATTGACAAACATTTCCATCTTTCTTACTGCTTGGTTTAGGGTATATTTGGAATTCTTTGTTTCACGCACAGATTAAGTAGCTAATATTGACGCTAAAGTCAGTTCAGGGTATTGCCTTGTTCTAGGGCTGGAAAGCTCCATTCAACCCATTACTCATTCTTCCAGATAACTTTTCTGGTGTTAAGTCACTGTTTTTGTTTGTTTGTTGTTTCGTGGATCTGGGAAAGCAAGCATTCTATAAATTGAGTTATAGCTATGATCCTAATACTGAGGGTTTTTTTTTTCTGTGTGTATGTGTGTATGTGGTTTTTGTTTGTTTGGTTTTTGGTTTTTTGGATTTGATTTTCTTCAAGTCCTGGCTGTCCTGGAACTCACTTGGTAGACCAGGCTAGCCTCGAACTCAGAAATCTGCCTGCCTCTCACTCCCAGAGTGCTGGGATTACAGGCGTGGGCCATCACCGCCCGGCTTTTTGTTTGTTTGTTAATAAAGCCAGCCCAAGGCCCCCCAGTTCAAATAGATTGAAGAAAGCAAGGGATTTAAGTCACCCTTAAATGGCTAGCTAAATAAAAGCTTTAGATTTGGGGTTGGAGAGATGGCTCCACTGTGAAGAGCACTGGCTACTCTTCTAGACGGCCCGAGTTTGATTCCCAGCACCCACATAGCAGCTGACAGCTCTGTAACCTCAGATCCAGGGGGGTTAGATACCTCATCTTGCCACTGTGGATACCAGGCACAAATAAATAAATAAATAAATAAATAAATAAATAAATAAATATATATACACACACACACACACACACACACACATATATATATAAAGGCAGAACTCCCATGTATATCCACAACAACCAAAACTGTAGATTTGAAGATAAGGATGAACTGCCTACTGCTATAGGATACCAGGAGCTTTTTCTGGGGCAATTAGAAAGAATACCTTGGATCTTAGAGCTACGCTTACTGTACTGATGAATTATCACTTGAGAAATCTCTTGGTTTATCAATATATCTGATTGTAAACTACAGATAGCTATGAATCCATGTCAATACAGATAGATACAAATATGCTTTAAGCAACCAGGCTTCATGGTTAATATTGTGATATTTAAGGATGTGACCAAGAAAAGCTTTAACATAGGTTGGAATTACATTGCTAAAGTTTTTGTTTTTATTGTGTGTATTGCTGGAGATGGATCCTAAGGCTCTGTGCATGCTAAGCATGTGCTCTGGCTCTGCCTCTGAGTTATGGCCCCAGACCTTTAGTTTGTTCTTTAGTAAAGAAAGAGTGCTAGGCCAACTTGGGTTACAACAGCAAGACTGTCTTTAAAAAAAAAAAAAAGTTAAAATGTTATAGCATAGGTGGGCATGGTTGTACATGCTTTTAGTCTCAGCATTCCAGCACTTTGGGAGGCAGAGGCAAGTGGATCAAGTATTCCAGCTTAGCCAGAACTTTATGTTGAGACCCCATTCCAATAAGTAAATAAATATAAATAAATATCATAGTATAAAACAAGTCAGAGGATTCTGATTCCCAATCAAGTTATCAATTTCAGTGCAGGTGCTGATTCCCACAGCAAAGTATTATACAAGTACAAGCCTAAATCAGAACTCACATGTGGTGTGCAACAGGAAGGGTAAGTGAGGGTTATGCGGGTGTGTAGGGTCCTGCCCATTCCACCAGCTTACAACAACTCACAACTCTAGGACTTTTATGCAAAGTGAGCCAGCTTTTCATGAATGGTTGTTGCAGGATGCGGGAGAATCAAGCCTGTTTTTTGCTCAGTGCTTCCCAGACTCCCTTATCCCTATCATTATGTAAATAATAATAAAAGACCAGGGCAAATCAGGTGCTACATTTCCATAAGGGAAAGAACTATGGATAACCACATAGTACTATACCAATGAAAAAGCTTTACTTTTCCATATGAAAACAGCAACAAGATTCTTTTTCAGGCTTGAGGCTTAGCTACAATGTATACAGCACCATTACTTGCTGCAGGTTATGGGTACTAGTGGTAGTAGTTTTGTTTGTTTGTTTGCTTGCTTGTTTTTTGGAGGCAGAGTTTCTCTGTATCTAATAGGAGTCTTTTATTTACTACCAGACTATGGGATAGACCACAAGGCTGATAGCAAGTGTTACTATTTTTTTTTATTATTATCTCAGGTTTCATTTTATATAATAAACTGCCTTTTACAGTGTCTTCTACCTGGTTACTTTATTATACTTGTTTATTATGTGTATGTGTGTGGTAGCTTGAACTATACATGTATTTGTCAGAAGAGTCCATTTTCTTTCTACTGTTGGACCCCAGTGTGGGGACCCCCACTCAAGTCCTGGGGAACAGCGCAGAAGTCAGCACTTGATGCAACCCAGCAGGAGGCTTTATTCAGGATCCAGCTAGCTGGGGCTCAACTCACACCTCACACAGGAGGGAAGGAGAAGAGCCCCGAACCCAAAATCACACAAACTTATAAAGGCAAAAACCATAGACAGGGAGGGGGTGCAGGGGTTAGGGACTTCCCAGGCTGCAACTCTCCTGATAGATGGGCCCCAGGTGGTCTGGCATGGCCCATTAGTCATTTTCTTTATCTGACACACACACAGCTGCAGTTCTGGGAAATGTTTTTCTAAGTTCCTACCTCAACTTAAAATTTTCCATCTCAACATTCCCTCCTTTTCTTTCTGGAAAGTTCTAATCATGGAACTTCTCCTTCTTCTTGTCGAAGAGTCTGATACTGCTGCCTAAGCATTAGTACCGGTACCTTGCTCACCCTCTCCCTAACAAAAGACATCAGGTGGTTGATGATACAGGGCCCTAGGGTGAGCAATAGGAGGAGGATAAGGATGGGTCCTATAAGTGATGACACAAGGGTTGTGAACCACGGGGATTGGCTATACCAACTCTCAAGCCAACCTCAATTGGCCTCTCGTTCCCTGTCTGCGATCTAGCCATTCTCTGAGCTTATTCATGGAATCTTTCACCACCCCAGAATGGTCAATGTAGAAGCAACATTCTTCTTTGAGTGCAGCACATAGCCCTCCCACTTTTAGGAACAGCAAGTCTAACCCTTGTCTATTCTGGAGTACCACCTCAGAGAGGGAAGTCAAAGATTCTTGTAACTTGGAAATGGACTGTTCGATGGTCCAAAGGTCTTCAGTCATGGCTGTCTTTAGACTTTCATAATAGTGTGGTGTCTGTATCAAGGCTGCTGCACCTGTGCTGCCTCCTGCTGTGACTCCTATTCCTAGTAACACGGCCAAAGTCAGGGAGAACGGTTCTCTTTTGAACCTGGCGCAGTGATCAAATTAGTCAACAAAAGAAGTTTCATCATGGTAAATGAGCCTAGGAACCAGTTGGACCATCATGCAAAAGTCTCAGTAAGGTAGCTGGAGGATACTGATGGAGGAAGCCTGGGGGGAGGGGTTGGCAGTCTTTGAACACTGAAGGGTCCTATTACTGGATTTGGCCTCACCGCCACTAGGGTCAAGCTCTCTATCTTTAACTGTATAGAGAACACAACCCCGGGATCAGGACCAGATACGAAAAACCGGATTCCCCAACTACAACCCTTAATCCAGTCAGTAAACAATTTTCCTTGTTCAGAGAAGCGGATTACTACGGGATTGCATGGACCCAAGTTACAGGTAGCACTAGAAGTTGGCACATATCTCCCCCTCTGGGGACACCTGGTGGGCTTTGAGTGGTTTCTAGACACTGTTACCAGATCCCAGGAGGAAGTTGGGTGCCAGTAGGCACTTCCAGATGTCTCACATCCCCATTCTTTACAATAAAAATGTTCTAAGCCTCCACATCGTCTAGCCTCTTCCCTGGGACGCCCGTCACGGGGGCAAACATAGAATTTGGTGAGCCTTAGCTGACACCGTGACCAGGGTCTAGCACAACCTATGGGGGCTGTTCGCTGGAAGTGGGTGGCCTCTGAAAGCACTGGTAAACTGTCTGGTCTGAACTCAGGGATGTCCCATGTCTCCAGTCCGGCTATTAGTAGGCAGAGATCTAAAGTCATATCAGGCCACCAAGTCCCTGGGGGAGCCACTTTCGAGGTGCTCCATACCACCTCTCCAGTCTGAGAGAGTACCTGCCAGGTCAGCTTTTGAGGGGCATGGGGATTAGAGGCGTCACTTAGCTGGGGAAGGTTCAGCAGGAGCAGCCACATGGTGGTGCCAAAGCTTAAGGGGGTTGTCCATCTTCTTGGCCTTCCACTCGGGGTCCGGTGGCGGAGCAGGCTTGATGTGGGACGCATGGATCCAAGTGGTGATGCCCTTGACCTCAGTCGGCGTGGTCAGGAGCACCAGGTAAGGTCCTTTGCAGTGAGGCTCAAGGTTGGATACTTGATGTCTCCTCACGTACACGGAGTCCCCGACCTGGAACTGGTGAGGCACTTGCAAGTCTCCAGGCTTGTAGGCCTCAGCAAGCCGCGTCTGCGTCCACACTTCCCTCTGCACAGTCTCAAGGGCTTTCAACCTGGCATATAGGGTGGTGTTAGAGTAACAGGCATGCTCTTTTAGACCTGCCAAGGGAGCCACAGGATGAGGTACTCTGAAAAGGAGCTCATAGGGAGTAAGGCCAAATTGGCCAGGTGTATTCCTGACCCTAAACAAGGCCAGGGGCAGGAGGACTGTCCAGTCTGTGCCGCCGGTCTCTAAAGACAATTTAGTAATGGTTTCTTTTAAGGTTCTATTCATCCTCTCTACCTGGCCTGAGCTCTGGGGTCTATAAGCACAATGTAAATTCCAATCAACCCCCAATGTCTTGGCCACACCCTGACTTACCTGGGCAACAAACACAGGCCCGTTATCGGACCCGATTACCTTGGGCATGCCAAACCGAGGCGGGATCTCTTCCATTAATTTCTTTACCAACAGTTGCAGTTTCTTTGGTGGTGGGGAAAGCTGAAAAGGTCTCTATGAACACTAGAAGACACTTGTTACCCTATTGGGCCGGGTTGACCTCCGGGAAGTCAACCTCCCAGTAGGCACCAGAGCGACCTCCTCAGGGTGCTTGCTGGGCCCCATCTTGTTGGGAACAACATTGATCTTCTGGCAAGGGATGCAGCCCATAGTAATATCTGTGACCAGATCTTGTAGACCAATTATGTGATAATCTGTGGACTTTATCAATTGGATTACTTTTTTAGTCCCTAAATGAGTGAGTCGGTGGAGGTGTTTCATGAACTCGATGGCCTCTTTTCTGGGGAGCACAAGTTTTCCACTTGTAGTTTCCCCAGCCCCATATAGGGATTCTAACTGGATATCTAAGTGACTCATGAGTTTGTAGTCTTCTTTTGAATATTGAAATGAGGCAAAGGCACCGCCTTCTCCCATGCAGTTGAAGTCATTAGACTAATGCCTTGGGCAGCCCTTTTTGCTTCTGCATCTGCCCACTGGTTTCCCAAGGCTATAGGTGAGCCCCCTTTCTGGTGACCTGGATAATAGATGATAGCAAGTTTTTGTGGCCGATGAATGGCCTCCAGTAGGGCTAAAATTTCTTCTTTATTTTTAATGTCTTTTCCCGCTGAGGTTAACAATCCTCGCTGCCGATAAATAGCCCCACGAACGTGGGCAGTGGTGAAGGCATATCAGCTATCGGTATAGATGTTTATTTTCTTTCCTTCTGCCAGACGCAAGGCCTGGGTAAGAGCGACCAATTCTGCTTTTTGGGCTGAAGTTCCCTCTGGGAGGCTGCTAGCCCAGATGGCGCGATCCTGGTCCACTACCACCGCCCCCGCCATCCTTTTACCTTCAACAATGTAGCTGCTCCCATCTGTGAACCTTGTCAGCTGGGCGTCCAGCCAAGGGTGATCTTTCAGGTCTCAGCAGACCCCTGTCTCCTCAGCCAGAACCTCCTGGAAGTCGTAGATAACTGTAGACTGGGGGTCTGAGTCTGGCAGTAGAGTGGTGGGGCTGCAAACTGGATGTGGTCTCCATTTTAACAGCAGGCTCTGATAGTGGGTCATGCAAGCATTTGAAAGCCAGCGTTCGGGTGGCTGCCTGACCACGCTCTTAAGGGCTTGGGGAGCTATGACAGTTAAATTTTGACCCAGCGTCAGTTTATCAGCGTCTTTGACAAGCATTGCCACAGCTGCCACTGACAATAAACAGGCTGGCCAGTCACTAGCCACAGGATCCAGTTTTTTTGATAGGTATGCCACTGGTCTCTTCCAAGGTCCTAGGGGTTGGGTGAGGACTCCCTTAGCTATTCCGTTCTTTTTTTCTACAAAGAGGATGAACAGCTTGGTGACATCAGGGAGGGCCAGGGCTGGAGCAGATAGCAAGGCATGCGTAATGTCATCGAAAGCCTGTTGCTGTTCTCGGTTCCACTCAAAGGGGGGACTGGTCTTGGTTAAAGGGGGGTGGGGCTGCCAATGAGGCAAACCCGGGAATCCACAGTCTACAGTAACTAGCGGTCCCCAGGAATTCTCGTACCTGGTGAGCTGTTTGTGTCACAGGTATCTGAGTTACAGCCTGTTTTCTTGCTTCAGGTAGCCATCTCCTTCCCCCTTTGAGTAAGTACCCTAGGTAGGTTACCTGTTGTTGGCAGATCTGAGCCTTCTTAGCAGAGGCTCGGTACCCCAGCCAAGCCAGTTCTTCCAGCAGAAACCTTGTTCCCTGATGACAAGTTTCTTCTGTGGCACCAGCAAGGAGTAAATCATCTATGTACTAAAGCAAAGTTACCTGTGGATTGGTGGTTCGAAAGTGGGCTAAGTCTTGATGTAGGGCTTCATCAAAAAGGGTCGGAGAGTTTCTGAAGCCCTGTGGCAATCTGGTCCATGGCAGTTGTCCAGTGGACCCAGAGTCCGGGTCCCTCCACTTGAAGGCAAAGATGTTCTGACTAGAAGGGTGGAGCCATAGGCCAAAGAAGGCGTCTTTCAGTCTAAGACAGTATACCAGGTATGATCTGATGGCAAGGAACTCAGAGGATTGTAAGGGTTAGGCACTGTAGGATGAATGTCTTGCACCTGCCTATTCACCTCTCACAGGTCTTGAACAGGTCGGAAATCCCCCGTGCCCGGCTTACGAACGGGCAGAAGAGGGGTGTTCCAAGGTGACTGACACTTTACCAGAATTCCCTGCTGGAGGAGATGCTGAATGTGGGGCCTGATGCTCTCTCGAGCCTCTCTACTCATGGGGTACTGACAGACCGTCACAGGAACGAAGGTGGCTTTCAGTTCTATGACAATGGGTAGTCGTTGTTTGGCCAAACCCATGCCAGCCGTCTCGGCCCAAACCCCAGGAAACTGTTTCAGCTAGTCATGTAGATTAGCGGATGGCGTCCCTGGAGTCTCAAACAGTCTATGCTTGTCTTCTAGACTCATGGTCAGGGCTGTAATCATGTGGCCACCTCCGGTCACTTGGGGCCCTTTGGAGGTGAAGGTAATCTGGGTCCCCATCTTGGTTAAAAGATCTTTCCCGAGCAGGGGAGTAGGGCATTCAGGAATGACCAGGAATGAGTGGGTTACCCAGCCTACTCTTAAGTCTACGGTTCTTCGGGTAGTCCATGAATATTGCTGATGGCGAGTGGCCTCAATCACCCAAGACTTTTTGTCAGACAATGGTACCATAGGTTTGAGCAGGACTGAACGTTGAGCCCCTGTGTCCACTAGGAACTCAACAGATTTCTCCTCCACCTTAAGGGTTACTTTAGGCTCAGGGAGGAGCTCTGAGCCCCATCTTCCCTATTCATCATCTTCAGTAAGGGCCAGCACACTCTTTAGCGGCCCTTTCTTCTTTTTGGGGCAATCTCGTGCCCAATGACCTTTTTTCTTGCAGTATGCACATTGATCTTTTCTGAGGAAGGCTCGGTTGCCCAGGTCTCCTGGCTTTCTTTTTTTTTCTTTTCCTTTTCCTTTTCCTTCCCTTCCCTTTTTTCCTTCCCTTCTCTTCCCTTCCCTCCCCTCCCTTCCCTTCTCTTTTCTTTCTTTTCTTGAGACAGGGTTTCTCTGTATAATCCTGGCTGTCCTGGAACTCACTCTGTAGACCAGGCTGGCCTCGAACTCAGAAATCCACCTGCCTCTGCCTCCCTAGTGCTGGGATTAAAGGCATGCGCCACCACCACCCGGCAGGTCCCCTGGCTTTCTAAACTGGTTTCTAGTCTGAGCCTGCTCCCTGCCACTTACTACTGCGGCCAAGATTCTAGTCAGATTTCTTTCCTGTCTCCTGTTTCTCTTATTTTCTCTCCTCTTTTTCTTTTCTCTCTTCCTTTTCTTCCTCAGTCTCCCTTTTATGATACACTTTCTCTGCCTCCTTCACTAAATCCTGTATAGTCTTGCAATCCCTCAATCCTCTGTAGCTTTCTCTTAATATCTTTTGCTGATTGACCAATAAAAGCCATAACCACTGAGGCCCTCTGGCCCTCAGAGGTAGGGTCAAAGGGGATATACCTCCTGAATGCCTCCATGAGGCACTTTAGGAAGACTGAGGGGGCTTCGGTGGTACCCTGAACTACTTCTCTTACTTTTGCCAAATTGGTAGGGTGCCTTGTGGCCCCACAGAGACCAGCCAAGAGCTGGCGGGAGATTGTCAGTCACTCCCTACCTGCAACCGTGCTGTAATCCCATTCATATCAGTTGAGGGGGGACCCAGCATTTATTAACATTGGGGAGCAGAGAGGTGGTTCCATCTGCCCCGGGCACATTTGTGCCAGCCGAGCCTCGAGGAGAATCCTCTCCCTCTCTTCAGTGGTAAAGAGTCTGGAGAAGTTGTTGGCAATCATCCCATGTGGGCTGGTGGGAAGCCTGTCAGCCTCTGTGGGTCCTCAGAAAAAGGAGGGTGATTAGTCTTTCAATTATACAAGTCTTCAGAAGAGAAGGGTCAGTATTGGAGTGGTTGTAAAGGTGCCTGGCCATTGGGCTCCGGCTTGGGAGGGTCACAATGGCAAGGTCCACATGACTTCGGGAGTCGTGCCTTGCTTACTACGCGTTCCCTGAGTGGAACCAGGGATCAGTGACTCTGGATCCCCTGGGCCTGGCGGGGTGGGAGGCCCCACACCCTCCTGACCCTCCACCATGGCTGATTAAGGGGCCAGAGTCGGCGGGTAAAGAGGAGGAGGAAGAGGATCCAGGAGGAGGAGGTCCTCCTGGAGGGTGGGGTAAATTTTCTTTGGAGGGGCTGGTAGGGAAGGCCCTTCCAACTGGTTGGAACTCTGGACCGCCAAGACTCAGGAGCTTGGCTGGCCCAGGAGGTGGGTTCTGAGCCAGGTCTTGCCAGACCGTAATGTAGGGCTGCTGGTCCGGGTCCACCCTGAAAAACAATGTCTTTAACAGCAAGAATAATGGATAGATTGAATGTCCCTTCAGGTGGCCATCCCGCATCAAGGGTAGGCCACTCCGAAGTGCAGAAAGTCTGCCACGGTCCTTTTCGGACCTCAACCGACAGGTTGTGTGCCCTACGCTTCACTTCAGTCCAGTGGTCAACAGCCAGACTAAGGGGGCAGTTATCATCTGTCCCATCATCAGTCGAAAAGTCAGACACACAAATAACAGAAAAGACAGAAGGGCCATGAGAGCAAGACACAAACAGCCACACTGAGTCTGCCACAAAAAACAAAAGTGAAGCCGACGGAGATGGCGGCTGGGCGCCATCAGATACCTGATCCTGCTGACCAGGTCATTCACAAAGGAGACCACCAAGTCTCAGTGGTTTTCTAATCCTCCCAGGGCGTCTCCCAGGGCGGCAGCCTGTGGTCTTCCAGGCATGTCTACTGACCAAAAACACACGGCCCAATCACCCTCATGAACGATCCGGCAGCTGCAAACTCAAAGCGCTTCAAGACCGGACTGAACAGACAGGACAGACACTTTAGGCGCCTCTCTTACCTCCAAGGTCTAGTTCATGGGCAGGGGGCGATCACCAAATCTCGGATGAGCCCCCAAATGTTGGACCCCCCCAGAATGGGGAGACCCCCCCACTCAAGTCTCGGGAAACAGCGATCATCCCACAGACCACAGAAGTTGGTACTTGATGCAACCCAGCAGGAGGCTTTATTCAGGATCCAGCTAGCTGGGGCTCAACTCACACCTCACACAGGAGGGAAGGAGAAGAGCCTCGAACCCAAAATCACACAAGCTTATAAAGGCAAAAACCACAGACAGGGAGGGGGTGCAGGGGTTAGGGACTTCCCAGGCTGCAACTCTCCTGATAGATGGGCCCCAGGTGGTCTGGCATGGCCCATTAGTCATTTTCTTTATCTGTCACACACACAGCTGCAGTTCTGGGAAATGTTTTTCTAAGTTCCTACCTCGGCTTCCTAGAGGGTTCCTAAGTTCATGTTCCCATGCTATTCCGAGGGGGTTGAGCCAACTTAAAATTTTCCATCTCAACACTACCATGTGCCCTCAGAGACTGAACTCCTATCAACAGACTTAGTGGCAGCACCTCTATTCACCAACTGAGCCATTTTGCTGGCCTGTATTTGAGTATTTTGGGGGATTAAGGTGATAAAATTGGAAACTTGTAAAAAAATAATGGTGAACACTTTTCCTTTTTTTGTTTCATTATTTTATTTATTTTTTGCTTGTTTCTTTAAGGCAGGGTCATGTTATGTGGGCCTGGCTTGCCTGGTACTTATTACATGTAACTTAGGCTGGTTTCAAACACTTAATCTATCTCCTGCCTCAGCTTCCCAAGTGCTTGGATCGTAGGCATTTGCCACGCCTGGCATAACTTTTTAGCATGAACAAGATACACCAAGGCTCGACTCTCATAAAGGAATATTTAAAAATATTTTTCCATGCTCACTTTGGCAGCATATATACTAAAATAGGGACGATTTTACTATTAGCATGGCCTTTGTGCAAGGATGACAGGCAAATTTGTGAAGTATTCCATATTTTTGTAAAGTAAGTAAAAAATATTTGTTAGCAAATGTAAATTAAAGTTTTGGAAAGAAAAAAATGTCGTGTGTGTGTGTGTGTGTGTGTGTGTGTGTGTACACACACGAGCGCTTTGCAGCGAGCTGTTAGTAGAGGTAATTATGAGCCCTGCGAAGTGGATGCTGGAAACCAAACTGAGTCCTCTGAGAGAGCCAGAAACACGGGAGCTAAGATTTCAAAGTAGACGCTGGGGTAGATAAGGTCACAAACAGTAAAACTGTGTGTAATAGGTGCTGTGACTGACTGCTGGTAGTGTGTGGTAAGAGAGGGAAAACCTCTCTGATATGAACCCAGTGTTAATCTTGGGATTCGCCAAAAAAATGAAGGCCACCATTTTGGGCTAAATTTAAAGCAAGCTTTATTAGATACTAAATACTGACCAAAAGATGGCCTTTGATCAGGACTGTTTCCTGGTAATTTCCCTCCTGAGATTGGCCTCGAGCTACGTGACTCAGGAAGAAAGCCATCCAGGTAGGTTATCAAGGGAGAATTCCAAACATTTTGTGGTAAATAAGAAAGTATCTATGCGGGCTGGAGAGATGGCTCAGTGGTTAAGAGCACTGACTGCTGCTCTTCCAGAGGTCTTGAGTTCAATTCCCAGCAACCACATGGTGGCTCACAACCATCTGTAATGGGATCTGATGCCCTCTTCTGGAGTGTCTGAAGACAGCTACTACAGTGTACTCATATACATTAGATAAATAAATAATAAAGTCATATTTTTTTCAAAAAAGTAAAACTCAAAAAAATAAATCTAAAAAGAAAGTATGCACATGTTGCTCTAGAGTAGACATACAGGACTGGATTCTGATTCTGCTTCCATTAGCAGAAATGTCTTGGGAATTTCTTTGCAAATACCAAAGAATCCATTGCACATCTTTTGACTCGGTTTTGTAAACAGTTAAGTCAAACACTAAGTCCAACAAATCACAACTGGAGGTCTATAAAAAATGATATAAATGTCATATTGTGTATGTCATACATAAATGTTACAACGTTCACCCCACTGTGCGATCATTCCAGCCGAGTAAACAGCATCTACCCAGCAGTCCATGTAAAGTTGTAAAAATCAACAATTATTTTATTTTGGTTTTTTCGCCACAGGGTTTCTCTGTGTAGCCCTGGCAGTCCTGGAAATCAGGCTAGCCTCAGATCCTCCTGCCTCTGCCCTCTACTTCCCCCTAGTGCTGAGATTTAAAGACGAGCGCCACTACCCCCTGGCAAGGAATCATTCTCACAGATTTGTTAAAACAAAAGTCCTTTGCAACTCAAAAATCCTTAACCGCAGCCCCAGGGGATCCGACGCTGGCCGCCACGGACGCAGCACTCACGTGGTACCGGCACACAGACACAGACTCACAAATAAGGGGCAGCCTCGGACACGGAGCCCTAGAGTCCAGTCCCGTCCCGAGCACGCAAAGGGCGCGCACAACCTAGAGCATCCTAACCTGGTGTCGGTTGCCAGCCCGACGGGGCTCGAATCGACTGTCACAGTGAGGCCAAGACCCGGAAAGTGCGCGCACAGCAGGCTGTGGGCCGCAAGCCAAGCGCGTAGAGGTCAAGACGGGTCACGCACGGCGCCGCGGAGCCTGCTGGGAACGCTGTGCAAAATGGCGACTCCCAGTCTGCGCGGCCGTCTGGCGCGGTTTACGAACCCGGGAAAACCTATCCTGAAACCTAACAAGCCTCTTATCTTAGCTAACCGTGTCGGGAACCGACGCCGAGAGAAGGGAGGTGAGCACTTGGAGCGTGGGTGGCTGGGTAATCTCGGGGGGTCGGGGGAGAGAGAGGTGTTAGGTCGGCCTGAGGCTGAAGGTCCCCCAGTTCTTCCTCTCCAGAGGCAACCTGTATCACCGAGATGTCGATGATGATGGCTTGCTGGAAGCAGAATGAATTCCGGGACGAGGCGTGCAGGAAAGAGATCCAGGACTTCTTCGATTGTTCTTCTAGGGCTCAGGTGATGTCTGGCTCCTAGCGTGCCTTCTTAGGAAGAGAAAGGGAAATACAAATAAATGGTTCACACCGCTTTGTGCTACTGGGTCTCCCATTCATCTGGGACTGGCTTACCCTCACCAAAGTGAGAAAAGTTTAGTTTTGTCGAAGGTTGATCTTCACTAATTTGCTAGCCGGAATAGTAGTTTCAGATGGTGTGTGTGTGTGTGTGTGTGTGTGTGTTTGTTTGTCTAAGTGTCTGCATATTTGAATATGCAGGGACACATCTGTGGGCACCAGTGTGGTGCCCTGAAGCAAATGTCTGGACTTTTCCTCCATTCCTCTTCCACTTTATTCCTTGAGGCAGAGTCCCTTGGAGTTTGGGGTTTGGTTTTATAAAAACTATGGGTCTAGTTCAGAAGAAGCTGAAGAACTGTTACTACTTTTTTTATTGGATATATTCTTTATTTACATTTCATTTCCTTTTGTGTTACTATTTTTGTTTTTTGTTTTTCTGTTGTGTTTTCAGGAAGCCGGGAAGATGAGATCAATCCAGGAGTCTCTGGGACAGTTTGAGAGTTTACCTCCCCACAGAATGACCAAGTTGTTACAGAGATTTCCCAACAAATCTCATCTCATCTGAAAACGGAGAAACTTTCAGTGAACTCTCATTTCCAAAGGCTATACAGAGCGGCATGTTAGGGATGTTTACATTTGCATTCCCATGAGTTTTTGAAGGGTAAAATGAGGCAAAACACTTAATTTTGCTCCTCTGAATGAGTCGTGTTCCGAATGATGTCTTGAAATAAAACCTTCTAAGAAGGTGGGGGGTAACTGGGAAAGGGGAAAGCCTTTGGAATGTAAACATAGAATATAGAAAATAAAAATTAAAAAAAAAAAAGAAATTGGCTATTTCTTCTAATTAGCTGCTCCTCACCCCCAACCCCACCCTGAAGATGAACGTCTTGGTTTCCCCCTCACTGGGCAAGCACCCAACCACTGAGCTAACCCCCCCTTCCTTTCTTGAGCTCTATGATCTCCCCTAGACTGTGTAGCCCTGGCTGTCCTGTAACTCACTCTGTAGACCAGGCTGGCCTCAAACGCCAAGATAACCGGTCCCTGTCTCCCAAGTGCTGGGATTAAAAGCATGTGTCACCACTTCCCAGTCCAAGTATGCTTTTGATGAACAAGTCTGGATGCCTTTTGTTGCCTTTCAATTCCTTTACATCTTTTAGTCCTTCGGCTTTTAGGAGTCTGTGTATGCAGAGCCTCCTTACCATCAGCTGTATCCGGTGAGTGCGTACTTCACAAATAGTCTGTCCAAAGTGCTTGCTGGAGCAAGTGCATATACTGATAACCCAGAGATTCTGCGCATACATTTTATTTGATTTGTACAGTTAATATTTTTAGGGGCTAGAGAGCTGGTTTAGCATTTAGGGATGCTTGCTGTTTTGGCAGAGGAGTAGCATTGGGTTCCACAGCAACCATGCTAGGTATGTCACAACTTCCTGTAACTCGCACCAGGGACCTGATAGACTTTTCTGGGGCCTTCAAGTGCACTTAGAGACAGATAGAATAAGAATTTGTTGCCGGGCGTGGTGGCAAATGCCTGTAATCCCAGCACTTGGGAGGCTGAGGCAGGCGGATTTCTGAGTTCGAGGCCAGCCTGGTCTACAGAGTGAGTTCCAGGACAGCCAGGACTACACAGAGAAACCCTGTCTTGAAAAACCAAAAAAAAAAAAAAAATTTGTTGGATATGGTGGTTCTGACAGTTTAGAACCTAATAAAGCCAAGGAGTGGCTCTAGGGGGTATGGCCTTGTTGGATAAGTGTCTCACTGTGGGAGTGGGCTTAAGACCCTCAGCCTAGCTGCCTGGAAGTCAGTCTTCCACTAGCAGCCTTCAGGTGAAGATGTAGAGTTTTCAGCTCCTGCACCATGTCTGCCTGGTTGCTGCCATGTTCTGCCTTAATAATGAATGGACTAAACCTGTGAACCTGTAAGCCAGCCCCAATTAAATGTTGTCCTTATAAGAGTTGCCTTGGTGAAAAAATAAAAAAAAAAAAAAATAAATAAATAAATTAAAAAAAAAAAAAGAGTTGCCTTGGTGATTCATGGTGTCTCTTCACAGCAGTAAAACCCTAACTAAAACAGTAGTACATGCCCTTTCCCCCAGCACTTAGAAGGTAGGCAGGCAGGCAGATCTCAGCAATTCTGTAAGGAGACCCTCAAAACAACAACAACAAAACAATCATTTCTTTAAAAAAAAAAAGTTGCTTTAAAAAAAAAAAAAGCAAGTTAGGAGTTGTGGGTTTACACCTTTAGTGCAGCATAGAGGCAGGCAGATCTCTGAGTTATAGACAGCCTGGTCTATAAAGAGTTCAAGGACAGCCAGGACTATATAGTGCAAACATGTCACAAAACCCCCCAAAAAGAAAATTAAAAGGTAAAAATTACCAATAAATTAAATACTTCTATATTTGGTAATTAGCTTTTACCTAAGGAATTTGAAGGTAATGTTTTTCTCACATCCCCTCTGCCCACTATTTTCTTTTCCTACTAAATGATCAGGTAGAGTAGATTATCATGCTTTAATATTCCAGTTCTCCCAAGTGGTGGAACTAAGATTTGGTAGGCAATTCATTGTAAATTATTGGGTTTTTTCTTACATTCTCCTGTTTGCTGATAGTATTTACTATCTTCTGATGGTAGGAATAATTATGTGGGATTTTATGTATGTTCTGCCCTTTCAGGCACAACCAAGTTAGCCTTTTCTTGGTAGCTGATAGTACTAATGTGGTATAGAAATGAGAGTTCTCCATGGTCTAGTGTGATAATTACTACGGTGAAGAGGGGTCTTTCCTCCTTATCTCTCAATAGCTAGATTTCCCCATAGTTGTGTAGTCCACTATAACTGCCTGGTTCTGCAAGCTGGCTCTTTTAGTTATATGAAGAAATTCAGTTTTTGGATACTTAAGGAGGGTCAGTAGATTCCCAATAGCCTAATTCGTCTGAACTGGGATGAGGAGAAATATATCTAGCCACAGCTGAAATTTATCATTTCAGTCAGAGTTATACGAAACAATCGACAGTAGCACTAGTGTCCATATAAAATAATCAAGAGAGGTGGGTGGTGGCATCGAACCCAGGGCCTTGTAAGTGCTAGGCAAACATTATCAATTAAACACCCTGCCGAGGCTGGAGAGGTGGCTCAGCCAATTAAGGCTGGACTCACAACCAAAAATCTGAGTTATACCCTGCCAATTTTGGCGTTTAATGTATAAACAGTACTATGTTACACGTTTGTTTTGTAAGTCTGAATAGCTGTATTTAAGCCTAATTAATGTGTAATTCATAAAACAATCAGGCGAGGTGGAAGGCATCCACGGACTTCACTATACTGATAGAAGGCCTTCATCGCGCGCGCACACGCACACTCGCAGATTAAAAATCCCCAGATTCAAAAGCAGTACGGAGGAAAGGACATCCATTTCCTGAAATCAAATGCTTTCTTTCCTGGCGCTCCCATTTAGACGCTAAAGTGGCTGGATTATAGGCTTTGGACTGCAACTCCCAGAAGGCAGTGCGGCCTTGGCCTATCCCGGAGCATGACAATAACCTATCCAATGGTCACTGCACGGTCCGTTGACAGCCAGGGATTCTCCCTTTGAACAGTGGCTGCTGCTTCTTTGGGGACACTATGGGAACCAAGTAATTGCTGAAATCTGTGTCCTTTTCCTATACCCTTGGGAGCTGTGTGTGAGGTGGGCTCGAGAAAACTGCAGGCAATGCACACACGTGTCCCCTACACCCGCCCGTACGCGGTCCAGTCCTCCAGCACGCGAGGGCGGAAGTAGTGATGGCCGGCGCGGCCGGAAGTTCGGATCAGCTGATGGGGGAGGCGGCGCCGCAGCCGCCTAGAGGCCCTGGCCGCCCAGCGCTTCGTCCCGGCCTCGAGTCTCGCAGACTGGCCACAATCCCCGCTCGCACCTCGCTGTTGGGTGAGGCCCGGCCCGGTGTCCCTCCCAGGCCCGAGATCCTCTCCCGGCACGGCCGCCCTGAGCGCCCCGGCCACCCCCAGCCCCGGCTCGCCCCTCAGGCCCCGGGCCTCCCCTCAGTCCCCGGCCGGCGGCCCAGGCCCCGGATCCGCGGGGGGAGACCCGGCCCCGGGGGGTGCGGGCCCCATGGAGCTGATGTTCGCGGAGTGGGAGGACGGCGAGCGCTTCTCGTTTGAGGATTCCGACCGCTTTGAGGAGGATTCACTCTGTTCGTTCATTTCCGAGGCCGAGAGCCTTTGCCAGAACTGGCGAGGATGGCGCAAACAGTCAGCGGGGCCCAATTCCCCCACTGGAGGCGGTGGCGGAGGTGGCAGTGGCGGTACCAGAATGCGAGGTGAGGATGAGCGGGGACGGCTGCGAGGGGGAGGGGAGCAAGCTGGTCCCGCTTGGGCCTTGCTTGGGAGCTGTCCGGCCCGGGAGCTGTCCCAAGCTTAGAGCAGACCTCAGGACTCCCTTCTCTGTCTAGCCTTCCAGGGATGGGGTGGCATCTTTATAGCAGAGCAGGGGCGGGGTGGGAGAAAGATAGGGGGGGGAGGTAGGGGGGAGAGAGAGAGAGAGAGAGAGAGAGAGAGAGAGAGAGAGAGAGAGAATGAGAATGAAAATGAATACACTCATTCGCGCGCGCGTTCACACAAGCTTGTGTTGTGGCAAAGAACATCCTGGTGGCTTGGCCAGAAAGATCTTTTGTTATTCCTTTACGCCTTAGAGACGGAATATGGGAGAATTCCCCTTCTCGGTTTTAAGAATGCTTAACGGAATTTGGCCTTTAGTAAGCCAGAAGTAGGCAGAAGAGAATGTGGTTGGTTAGTCGTGGACTGTGAAAAGTGACCACTTGAGGTGTGTGGCTCTGTGGGATGGCCCATTGGTTGCTTTGCCTCCAGGATGTTAATCTCTCCTCATGAACTGCACCAAGAAAGTATTCCACCAAGAGGAAGGTGGACGTGAACTTGCCTGTGAGAGGAGATGCTGGAATCGGTAGGGTGAAGTCAGACTCCTAGCATCTGTTAGAAGTAAAGGCTGGGACCAGTGGGTGGGAGCCTTGGGCCTCCATATCTGAGGTCTGAGGAGGGTGAGCAGTTAACTTGGGACTCTCCTCGTGAAGCACCTTTCCTCTGTGTTTCCTTCATTCTTGGTTTTTCAATGAAGTCAAGTATTAGTGCTATGAAGAATTTTGCTTTGGAGGGGGTAGGAAGAGACTAAAGATGTATGTATTTTAGCTAGGCCATTCCAAAAGACCTGCTCAGTAAGCTGCCGAGATTTCTGGTGCCCCTTTCAGACACAGAGGACTCCGCCTATGCACTTTCTAGGAGGGTAGCATTCAGCTTCTGTTGGAGGGGAGCGCACTTGTCAGTATGTGTATGCACACATTCATGTGCAGATGGCAAGCAGCTTCAACATGAACCTTTGTGATCTCCCTACTTCTGTGTGTGTGAGAGTGTGGATTGTCTCACTTTGGTGGAAGTGACTAAAAGCATGGTGGTAAAGATTTCCGGCATATGGATGCGGTCCTGCATAGGTGAAGATCTTTCCCCTCTTCCTCCCTCCCTGCCTGCTATCCTCATGAGTGAGAGGATCTGGCTCTACAGCTTGGGAAGGTTTTGACCCTCCCTCGACAACCTTCACGTCTGGCCTGAGTGCACCATTTCTCCCCCACGCCCTCTGCAGCCGCCTTCAGTTGCTTACTCATAAAAAGCTTGCTGTTTTTAAAAGGTTCTTTTCTGTTCTGTGATTTTTTTTTTTTAAACTCAATCTTCTAATGTAGCCGTTTTCTGTGAGATCTGCAGTCTGTTGTATCATTACTGCTTTTTGTTAAAATAGTGTAGAAAAGTCTCGGTGCTAACTCCTTCCCATTCCGGGGGCTTTCAGGAGCAACAGCCAGGTGCCCTGGATAATTAGCTCCCCTGGCTTCAAGGATGGGGAGTCAGACTGTGTGGGCCTTGTAGGCACTTTCGCCTGATGAGATCCCTAATTATCCTGAGTTCTGGCTCCTCTTCCCTCCTTAGTGGGGACCCTGCAGTCATTTAGAGAAAGGTGATAAGTAAGAAGGCAGCCACAGGTCAGCGCCAAAGAGTCAGTGCAGCGTGATAGGAATCTAAATGGAGAGCGTGGGAAATTTGGTTCTGAGGCCTGTGAGGAGGAGGAGCACCTACCTACTCGAGTTCAGAACATGACTGTGTGGCCAGCAGTGTCCAAGAATCTTCCCAGTATCTCCTGCTCTGGGCCAAGGCTGGCCACCTGGCTGAGTGTGGCCAGAGAATGCCGTCTCTCCTCTCCCAAAAGGAGGCTTACGGGTCGCTATGCCCGGCAGGAAGGGGGCTGCGTGCTCGCTGCTCTTTCATCAGCCCTTCAGTCAATTCCCAGCGCCCACTCAGGATGCTTGAATCACCTGTAACTCCAGCTCCAGGGGCCCTGACGCTTTCTTCTGGTCTCCATGTGCTCACTCACAAATTCACACACAGACACATCATAAAAATATAAAATTTAAACTTAAAAAGATCGCTGGGTGTCGTAGCACATGCCTTTAGTCCCAGCACTCGGGAGGCAGAGGCAGGCTGATCTCTTTTGAGTTCAAGGCTAGCCTGGTCTACAGAGTGAGTTCAGGGACAGCCAGGGCTACACAGAGAAACCCTGTCTTGGGGATAAAAATGAAACAAACAAACAAACAAACAAACAAAAAGTATATATACATATACATATATATATATATCATGTATATATTTTATTTTTCCAAGAAGACGGTGTATGTGTATGTGTGTTTGTGTGTGCCCAGGTGCCCAGGGTGTGGCACTGGTTCCAAGTAATTATTGCAAAATAATAAAATAATTCTGGTCCTTTCTCTTGCCCCATCCCAATCTGTTTTGGAAGATGGATTGGTGATCCCATTAGTGGAGCTGTCAGCAAAGCAGGTGGCGTTTCACATCCCATTTGAAGTGGTGGAGAAAGTTTACCCTCCAGTGCCAGAGCAACTCCAGCTCCGAATTGCGTTTTGGAGCTTCCCTGAGAATGAAGAGGACATTCGGTGAGTCCAGAGTACTGATAATGGGACGGGGCTCTGCGGTCTCACACTGGCTGCCTGGCTTTCTGCAGAACAAAAGAGATACTGTAGTGGAACTGCTAAGAGGAAGATAAGGGAGGTGGGAAGTGCCTGGGCTCCCGCCTAAGGCGTGCTAACAGAGAGCTGCCTAGGGCATGGTGGTCTCTCAGTGTCTATGGAAGGTTATTTGCTGGGTTGTGGCCAAGTCCTCTTCTTCCCCCAGTCTATATTCATGCCTAGCCAATGGCAGCGCCGATGAGTTCCAGCGAGGGGATCAGCTGTTCCGAATGAGGGCTGTGAAAGACCCACTGCAGATAGGTAAGGGCTCCAGCACGCCCGAAGTGACGCTCTCCTCCCATCCCTGGGTGAAGATTAAGGGCCTTTGTGGACGGGCAAGGTTGTACATGTCTTTAATCCTAGCACTCAGGAGGCAGAGGCAGGTGGATCTCTGACTAGTTTGAGGCCAGCCTGGTCTCCATAGTGAGTTGTAAGACAGCCAGGGATACACAGAGAGACCCTGTCTTTAAAAAAAAACAAAACGGCCGGGCGGTGGTGGCACACGCCTTTAATCCCAGCACTTGGGAGGCAGAGGCAGGTGGATTTCTGAGTTCGAGGCCAGCCTGGTCTACAGAGTGAGTTCCAGGACAGCCAGGGCTACACAGAGAAACCCTGTCTCGAAAAACAAACAAACAAACAAAAAACCAAAACAAAACAAAACAAAAAAACCGAAACGAAACAAAAACCCATGTGGAGTGAGTTATATAATTCAGTACAGGGAAGAGAGCAGAGACCTGGGGCTTGGCATCTACTTCTGATCTTGCCCTTATTTCTCCCTAGGGTTTCATCTGAGTGCTACCGTGGTGCCACCACAGATGGTCCCTCCCAAAGGGGCCTACAATGTAGCTGTGATGTTTGACCGCTGCCGGGTCACTTCCTGTAGCTGCACCTGTGGGGCTGGGGCCAAATGGTGCACCCATGTCGTGGCACTCTGTCTCTTCCGCATTCACAATGTGAGGCCCTCCCAATTTATCCCGGCCCTGTCCTACACTCCATCCCCCCTTCTCTGCTGCATGCCTGGCCACAGTGTGAGCCCCTTCCCTCCCCTCCGCCCACCTCTCCCCAGCTTCAGCTCCAGAACCTTTTCTCAGATGGTTCTTTGCTCCTTCAGGCGTCTGCAGTCTGCCTGCGGGCTCCAGTCTCAGAGTCCCTGTCTCGGCTACAAAGGGACCAGCTTCAAAAATTTGCTCAGTACCTTATCAGTGAGCTCCCTCAGCAGGTGGGTGAGGTGGGACATTGCTCACTGCTGGCTTTCTGGCTTCACCTCAGCCATCACCTCAGCATTCACCTCAGCTTTCTTGTTTCGCCCTGGCCGCTTTGGATTCACCTGCGCCTTGTTCTCTCTGCCCTTGTCCTTTCCCTCAGATTCTCCCCACAGCCCAGCGTCTTCTAGATGAACTCCTTTCCTCCCAGTCAACAGCCATCAATACAGTATGTGGAGCTCCGGGTGAGTGTTGAGAAGGAAAACAAGCAAGCAAGCTGCTAGTGCAGGGCATCACTTCCTAAAGGTGCTATGTTGTTAGGGGAATCTGGGCCTTGTCAGTAGGTGACTGATTGCCTGTCATCCTCAGACCCCACAGCAGGGCCCTCAGCTTCAGAGCAGAGCACTTGGTATTTGGATGAGTCAACACTCACTGACAACATAAAGAAGACACTGCACAAGTTCTGTGGGCCCTCCCCTGTGGTCTTCAGGTAAACTGCGTACTAACTCTGTGGTGCGTAGGTTCCTTCCTTAGGCCACTGGTAATCTGTCCTCCCTTCTCATCACTGCACTGGCACAGTGCCTGTGCATGGGCATCCGTGCTGGCTCTGTGATGATGACGACCTTGTGCAGTCTGTGATTTCCTGTCTGGGTAGAGCCAGCGTTTTTCTTCCTTTGGCTGATCATATTGGAACAGATGCAGAGAAAGATGAGGACTTTGACAGCTGTCTTTCCCCTTTACTGTGTATTCTGGGTCAGGGTCCCCTTTAGGTCAAAGCCTAGCTGTTTTTACCTCCTTCACTCGGCAGCTCCACCTTAGCCCCTTCTTCTCTGGTCCTTTTCCAGCGATGTGAACTCTATGTATCTCTCTTCCACGGAGCCTCCTGCTGCTGCTGAATGGGCATGTCTGCTGCGGCCTCTGCGGGGCCGAGAGCCTGAGGGTGTCTGGAACCTGCTTAGCATTGTCCGGGAGATGTTCAAGCGAAGGGACAGCAATGCTGCCCCTTTGCTAGAAATACTCACTGACCAGTGCCTCACCTACGAACAGGTAACACCTCAGGATCGGGCAGCTCTGTGGTAGTTCCTTCTTTCCCTCTCTCATCTTACTGTCTTTTTTTCTGACAGGAACATGGAGGAGGGTAAGGGCCTTTTAGGTTTTTCTGAGCTTTTATGTACCTTACATCTCTCTTTGCCTCCAGATAACAGGCTGGTGGTATAGTGTGCGCACCTCAGCTTCACACAGCAGTGCCAGTGGCCACACAGGCCGTAGCAATGGGCAGTCAGAGGTAGCAGCCCATGCATGTGCAAGTATGTGTGACGAGATGGTTACCCTCTGGAGGCTGGCCGTGCTGGACCCTGCCCTCAGCCCTCAGCGGTGAGTCCTCCCTAGGACTCCTGTATTCTGACAAGGACAGCCCAGGACAGCCTGCACACTGAACAGCCTGCTTGAGCAGAGATTTCTCATCTAGGGGATGGGAAGTGCTGAGCACTGCACTAGAAGTTTCTGAGTCCTGTTTTTAACAGGCTTCTTCTCCCCCTTCCCCAATAAGACTCACTTTCCAAAATCCATGACTCTCGGCCTGAGGTTTTATGGTGTTGGCTCAGAAAGAGCAGCTCCCCCCACTGTGCCCCTCGTTTATGCCTTTCTTTGAGGGAGGACTCCTGCTTTATCTCCTCCTTTCCACCCTCAGTGCAGCCGGCTTGTCGTCCTCTAACAGCCTCCTGCTCTTTGTTTCCACAGCCGCCGGGAACTGTGTGCACAGCTGCGTCAGTGGCAGCTGAAGGTGATTGAGAATGTGAAGCGGGGACAGCACAAGAAGACCCTAGAGAGGCTCTTCCCTGGCTTCCGGCCAGCTGTGGAGGCCTGCTACTTTAACTGGGAAGAGGCTTACCCGCTTCCTGGAGTGACCTACAGTGGCACCGACCGGAAGCTAGCCCTGTGCTGGGCCAGGGCCTTGCCTGCTAGGCCAGGAGCCTCTAGATCTGGGGGCCTGGAAGAGTCCCGGCCCCGACCTCTTCCTACTGAGCCAGCTGTGAGGCCCAAGGAACCTGGGGCCAAGCGCAAAGGATTGGGTGAGGGGATCTCCTCACAGCGGGGTCTCCGCCGCCTCTCTGCTGAAGGAGGAGATAAGACTCTGCATAAGATGGGTCCAAGTGGAGGCAAAGCCAAGGTACTGGGTGGGACTGGCAGCGGGGGCAAGAGCTCAGCAGGCAGTGGGAGCAAACGACGGCTAAGCAGTGAAGACAGCTCCCTGGAACCAGACCTGGCAGAGATGAGCCTGGATGACAGCAGCCTGGCCCTGGGTGCAGAGGCCAGCACCTTTGGTGGATTCCCTGAGAGCCCTCCACCCTGTCCTCCCTTGGTTGGCTCCAGAGGACCTTCCACCTTCCTTCCTGAGCCCCCAGATACTTATGAGGAAGACGCTGGCGTGTACTTCTCAGAAGGGCCTGAGCCTCCCACAGCCTCTGCAGGCCTCCCTGATCTGCTGCCTGGGGATGTCTGTACCCGAGATGACCTCCCTTCCACAGATGACAGTGGCAGTGGGCTGCACAAAACCAAAGCAGCAGCTCCTGCAGCTGGAGAGGAGGACGACGACTACCAAGCTTATTACCTGAGTGCCCAGGACGGGGCTGGGGGCGAGGAGGAGAAGGCGGAGGGCGGGGCCACGGACGAGCATGACCTGTTTGCTGGTCTGAAGCCACTGGAACAGGAGAGCCGAATGGAGGTGAGGGGACTGAAGAAGAGAGGGACTGCAGGGTATTCTTTTCTTTCTTTCCTTCTTTCCTTTCTTTCTTTTCTTTTCTTTTCTTTTCTTTTCTTTTCTTTTCTCTTCTCTTCTCTTCTCTTCTCTTCTCTTCTCTTCTCTTCTCTTCTCTTCTCTTCTCTTCTCTTTCCTTTCCTTTCCTTTCCTTTTTTCTTTTTTTTGGTTTTTCCGAGACAGGGTTTCTCTGTGTAGTCCTGGCTGTCCTGGAACTCACTCTGTAGGCCAGGCTGGCCTTGAACTCAGAAATCCACCTGCCTCTGCCTCCCAAGTGCTGGGATTACAGGCGTGTGCCACCACTGCCCGGCTGGGGTGTTCTTTTCAAATGACTAAGAGGGGCCCCATGGCTCTGGCTGGAAGTGTCCAGATCATTAGCATGACTTTACATTCTGTAGGGCGTCCTAACCTGGTCTGCAGTCTGCCCTCTCTCCTGGATAGCTCTCAGATACTGTGTCAGTATGCTACTTCAGAGTCCTCAGTGCTTGCGGATTCCTGCCCGTAGAGTGAAACTGAGGTCCTTGGCATGGGCTGTGGGGCTCTCCCTGTCTGACCCCTGTCAGCTTCTCCAGAGCTGGAAGACTTTGTCTTTATCTTCTACATACCTCACTTACTCCTGGAGCATGCTGTGCCCCCTCTTGCCTGCATACTTAGGTACAGATTGTCCTTTCTGCCTGTAATAATAATCTCACTAGGCTTGGTTGGCTCTTAGAGACCTTATTAAAGTTCTGAAAGATAGGGGCACAAGATTGTTGAATTTAGAATCCTTCCCTGCCAGGTGTGGTAGCAGATGCCTCTTATCCCAGCACTCTGGAGGGTCACGTAGGAGAACCTCAAGTTGGAGGCCAGCTTGAGTTACATAGACCCTGGCTCAAATAAAACAGACCTTGTCTTCTTAGAAGTCTCTCTCTTAGCTCCTCGCAGCCTCTGCTGGCTTCCCTAGCCTACTGCACCTGAGATGACCCCCACTTTGACAGATAAGAGTAGCAATGTCCTTCTGTCCCAAGGCCCTATGAGCCATCCTATCCGTTTGTCCCCTATTTTGGCCTTTTTCAGCAATACTTGTTATCACATGTTGGATGATAGTGGTGTCTGTAACCAGACTGAATTCCTATGGTATGCCCAGGATCAGCATGGCACCCAGTGCTTTAGGAATATGCTATGTAATCAAGTATGATGTTCTCCAAGTGCAGGCCTTCAGTCTTTTGGTCCTATGTCCTGTAGGTGTTGTTTGCCTGCGCTGAGGCCCTGCATGCCCATGGCTACAGCAATGAGGCCTCCCGCCTCACTGTGGAGCTTGCCCAGGATCTGCTAGCCAACCCACCTGACCTCAAGGTAGAGCCGCCCCCTGCCAAGGTGAGAGAGACCTCCTTCCTCTGCTTTCCGGGTCCCACTTACCCCTGCTCCTATTCCCCACCCCAAGTGAGAGCTTCCTTCTATCTCCACTGAGGTAAAACAGTCTCACTTGTCCAACTCTTCGCACTTCCCATTTAGGGCAAGAAAAACAAGGTATCCACAAGCCGTCAGACCTGGGTGGCTACCAACACTCTGACCAAAGCAGCCTTCCTGTTGACAGTGCTTAGTGAGCGCCCCGAGCATCACAACCTGGCCTTCCGAGTCGGCATGTTTGCCTTGGAGCTGCAGCGGCCTCCTGCTTCAACCAAGGCCTTGGAGGTCAGAGCCCTTTGCCTTACCCTTAACCTTTGCAGAGTCTCACACCTAGCTCTCCATTCAGGTAGAGAGGGCTGAGTTCCTTCCTGTACTCTCAGGTAAAGTTGGCATATCAGGAGTCTGAGGTCGCTGCTCTGCTCAAGAAGATCCCTCGGGGCCCCAGTGAAATGAGCACCATCCGGTGCCGGGCAGAAGAGCTTCGGGAGGGCACCCTGTGTGACTATCGGCCTGTCCTGCCCCTCATGCTGGCCAGTTTCATCTTTGATGTTCTCTGTGCTCCAGGTATAATGCCCTATAGTAAGTGGAGAACTTGGGGGGGCGATAGGTAGGGATTTTTTTGTTGTTTTGTTTTTTTTAAAGAAACCTAAAAATTTTAAGACTGTCAGAGTCATCTTTACGACCCACCAGGCAGCTTCCTGGGAAGGTCTTGGATGAGGGCCTTGGACTTCATTGCACTTTTTCCTGAGGTACTTTGGTTGGCTTGACTTAACCCAATTTTCTAGTGGTTTCTCTCACGGGTTCCCGGCCCCCAAGTCGAAACTGGAATAACGAGATGCCTGGAGATGAGGAGCTAGGATTTGAAGCAGCAGTCGCTGCACTGGGTAAGTGTCTTGTCCTGAGCATGTTCATGAGCAGAGCCTGGGTCAGGCCTTGAGGAGCTGTGTAGGGAAAGTCAAGATGGCCTGTGGGAACCAACTGGCTGGAGATACACTTACTGCTTTTCTAAAGGATCCCGGCTTAGTTCACAGGACCCACAGGATGTCTAACTATAAATAATTCCATTTCCCAAGGGATACAGAGCCCTCTTCTGCCTTCCATGGGCACAACAAGCATATGGTACACACATGCATGTAAGCAAAACACATACATGCATACATACATAAAAATAAATAAAACTTAAATGTGTGTGTGTGTTACATGTGGTGGGTGTTTAAAGAAAAACAAACCAAAAATCTAAAGAAAGACCTCAGGGAGGTGACCGACTATGTAATGTCAGCTAGAAGACCAGGGAGCTTGACTGGAGATTGTCAGGAACACACTCAGTTCTAAGGCCAGATATGATGCTTATGCCTACAATTCCAGTATTTGGGAAGTGGAGGCAGGAGGATCTGGAGTTCATTTTCATGCTTGGCTACATAGCAAGTTTGAGGCCAGCCTGTGCTACATGAGATCTTGCCTCAAAAACAGCATCATCAACAACAAAAGAAAGCAATCAAACAGGCAGTTAGATGAATGTGCCTAGGTGGGTAAGACCACCTTTAACCCCAGTAGACTAGAGCAGGCTACAAAGGTCCTAAGAAGGCTGGATGTAAGCAGTGGGACTTTTTCCTCACAAGCTGGTAGCTGGCCCTGGCTTGTATGTGTTTGGAGTCTTTGGAGCTGTGAACACTAATCCGCAAAGGCCCTCCTCACAGGCATGAAGACAACAGTGAGTGAGGCGGAACATCCCCTCCTATGTGAAGGCACACGTCGGGAGAAGGGTGACCTGGCCTTAGCACTCATGATCACTTACAAGGATGACCAGGCCAAGCTCAAAAAGGTAAGGGACTGAGATGCTGGTTTTCCGCCAGGCAGCAAGTGAGCAAAATGTCACAGTCTTTCTCAGAAGTTTCCAGGACAATGACCAAAGTACTGGTCTGTGTGTAGGAGGTAAGTAGAGCATTTTGGAGACTTCTCATAAAGAACAAGAGACCAATGGTTCTTATAGGTATGCTTGGGCATGAGGTGGAAGAAGAGAAGCAGAGAGCATAAAGTCAATCATTCATTTATTTCAATATTTATTGAATATCAGTATGTTCAGTCCTCAGGTAAGTGTTATGGAAGATTCCAAGACATGTAAGCTGGGAGGTTATCCTGTAGTTACAACCGGGGAAGACTTCCTGAGGAGGTAGCATTAGGCTGCTTCAAGAAGAAAGGAAGATAACAGAATGTAGGAAATAAAGGACATCATGTTACTGCTTGTCTCTTCTCCAGATCCTAGACAAACTCTTGGACCGAGAAAGCCAGACACACAAGCCACAGACCCTGAGTTCTTTCTACTCATCTAGCCGGCCAGCCACGGCCAACCAGAGATCTCCTTCAAAGCATGGGGCCCCGTCTGCCCCCGGGGCCCTGCAGCCACTGACTTCTAGCTCTGCAGGGCCTGCTCAGCCAGGGAATGTGGCCGGGGCTGGGCCAGGTCCCACTGAGGGCTTCACAGAGAAGAACGTGCCTGGTGAGGAACTGGGTGGGTGAGCGGTAGTGGTCAGGTCAGGCCCTTTCCCAGGCTCATCCCAGTGTCTGTTTTCTCCCTCAGAAAGCTCCCCACATTCCCCCTGTGAGGGTCTCCCACCTGAGGCAGCTTTGACTCCACGGCCAGAGGGGAAGGTTCCGAGCCGCCTAGCACTTGGTAGTCGTGGAGGCTATAATGGTCGAGGCTGGGGCTCCCCAGGGCGGCCCAAAAAGAAACACACAGGTACAACAGCCTATGGGATGGCATGGTGGGAAGGCTAATCCTGAAGGCTGGAGACTGACTTCATTTTGGGGGTACTAGGCATGGCCAGCATTGACAGCAGTGCCCCTGAAACCACATCGGACAGCTCTCCTACCTTAAGCCGAAGGCCACTTCGAGGGGGCTGGGCCCCTACTTCCTGGGGTCGAGGACAAGACAGTGACAGCATTAGCAGCTCTTCCTCAGACTCCCTGGGTTCCTCATCCTCCAGTGGAAGCCGCCGGGCTAGTGCCAGTGGAGGGGCCCGAGCCAAGACGGTTGAAGTCGGCAGGTCAGCAGGGAGAAGTACCCTCCTCAAAACCATAGTCCTAGTGCGACCCAGCTGTTGTCCCCTAACAGCCTTGTTTACCCCAGTCCTCCAACCCTGTCCATACTCCATTGCTCCATCAGGTGTTACAAAGGCCGCCGCCCTGAGAGTCATGCCCCCCACGTACCCAATCAGCCGTCAGAGGCAGCTGCACACTTCTACTTCGAATTGGCGAAGACAGTTCTGATCAAGGCAGGGGGCAACAGCAGCACCTCCATTTTCACACATCCATCTTCCTCAGGAGGCCACCAGGGTCCTCATCGCAACCTGCACCTTTGCGCCTTTGAGATTGGGCTTTATGCCCTTGGCCTGCATAACTTTGTTTCTCCTAACTGGCTCTCCCGTACCTATTCTTCCCATGTATCCTGGATTACAGGTAAATCCAATGTCATGATTTGCACACAGGATGGAGGTGACTAGGAAGGGTCTTGTCTTGGTGACATTGCTGATCTGATGAAGGATCTCGTCCCCAGACCTACAGTGGTGCCCACTTTGCTCCTTGTTCTTGTCCCTGAAGGGCAGGCGATGGAGATCGGCAGTGCAGCCTTGACTATACTGGTAGAGTGCTGGGATGGGCACCTGACACCCCCTGAGGTCGCATCACTGGCTGACAGAGCATCGCGGGCACGAGACTCCAACATGGTGAGGGCAGCGGCAGAGCTGGCTCTAAGCTGCCTGCCTCACGCCCACGCACTGAACCCCAATGAAATTCAGCGAGCCTTGGTGCAGTGCAAGGAACAGGTATTTCCTGCTTTTAGCCATCTGGGCACGGGGCAACTTTACCCAACATTTTCCTCCAGAAAATGTATTTGTGTGTGTTCATGATGGGATGGGGTATGTGCCACCGTGTGTGCGGAGGTCAGAGGACAGCTTGTCCAAGTTCGTTCTCTCCTTATACCATGTGGGTCCTAGGAATCAAACTCAAGTTGTCAGCCCTGGCAGCCTGCCCTCCCTCCTTCTCCTCTTGTGCTTCTCCCTCCCTCTCTTCCTTCCAAGAGGTCTAAGTGGCCTATGTGGGCCTTGAGCTTACAATTCTACTTCAGCTTTCTGCGTCCTGGGACATACTCTCTCTCTTGATTCCCATATTCAGGAGTTTATGAAGAATCTAATTTTTTCTCTCATTGTAACATTTCACATATTACAGGTTGAGTATCTGTTAGGTTCAAGATTAGAAGTGTCTTGGACTTTTGGTTTTCAAAGTATTTTCTTAAACCTGAGCAATCTTGTGGATGGGACCCCAAACTAGTTATGAAATGAGTACTTCATATGTTAATTGCACACACATCCTAGAGGTGATCTTGTGTCTGTTGGCCTCTTTCTCTCCTATGCATGCATTCATGCATGCGGAGGAATTGGAGCCAGGGCCTCACGCAGGCCAGGGAGCCAGCCTGTGTGTGTGTGAAAGCGTATTTCATGGTATTTTCCTCTTGCGGTATCAACAAGCTTTGCTGTTCAAAAAGTTTGATTTTAGTGTTTTCCATTTTCAAATTAGGGATACTCAGCCTAATAATATGAATGCACATTTTTACATTCACCCTTTACATTCGTCCTATTATATTTATATACTAAGTGTTGTATTCTATCATACATATGTATTCTGTTATAATCCTAAAGCTAGGATTGTTCTCATCATACACACAAGCAAATAGAGGTTACTTAGGGCACAAGATGACTCCTGAGAATGGACTCAGAGAAATGGTGAGCTTTGGGTGTGTGAGAGGGAACAATTATTTGTTTGGAGCCTGTGTGAAGTTCTCACTGCTGTTAAAGTCAGTAAGTCGGTCAATGACTTTGACCTCTGATGCCTCCTCATTCCTGGGAAAGGCCTCTTCCCCTAACGCTCTGTGCTTCTTTCCAGGATAACCTGATGTTGGAGAAGGCCTGCATGGCAGTGGAAGAGGCAGCCAAGGGTGGGGGCGTGTACCCTGAAGTGCTGTTTGAGGTTGCTCATCAGTGGTTCTGGCTTTATGAGGAGACAGCAGGCGGCTCGTCCACAGCCCGTGAAGGGGCTACAAGCTGTAGTGGCAGCGGGATGAGGGCTGCTGGGGAGGCTGGGCGGGGACTCCCTGAGGGTAGGGGTGCCCCAGGAACTGAACCTGTTACTGTGGCTGCGGCAGCAGTGACAGCAGCGGCCACAGTGGTTCCAGTCATCTCAGTGGGGTCCAGTTTATATCCGGGTCCAGGACTGGGGCATGGCCATTCCCCTGGCCTGCACCCCTACACTGCTCTCCAGCCCCACTTGCCCTGCAGCCCTCAGTACCTCACCCACCCGGCTCACCCTGCCCACCCTATGCCTCACATGCCCCGGCCTGCCGTCTTCCCAGTGCCCAGCTCTGCATACCCACAGGTGAGACTGGCTTTTAGTGATGGTGGGCGTGTGCAGAGCACTAGCTGATAGGGGCTGGAGCATGTCGGGTGTGTATTGGGCTGCCAGGAGCCCTGGGAGGTGGTGGGGAATGGGAGACCAAGGCCACTAAGTAAGAACTGTAGGCACTCCTACTTGTTACCCAACAAGACTTGGCAACTGCTGTCCTTTCCCATCCATTACAGGGTGTGCATCCTGCATTCCTGGGGGCTCAGTACCCTTATTCAGTGACTCCTCCCTCGCTTGCTGCCACTGCTGTATCTTTCCCTGTCCCTCCCATGGCTCCCATCACAGTCCATCCTTACCACACAGAGCCAGGCCTCCCCCTGCCCACCAGTGTGGCTTGTAAGTTTCGGGGACAGGGAGCCGGTGAATGGAGGGGGAAGGGCATCACCTCTGCACCTCCTCTCTCACATGGCTTTCCATCTGCCCTCAGTGAGCAGTGTCCACCCAGCATCCACATTTCCAGCCATCCAGGGTGCTTCACTGCCTGCTCTGACCACGCAGCCCAGCCCTCTGGTAAGCGGAGGTTTCCCACCACCCGAAGAGGAGACGCACAGTCAGCCAGTCAATCCACACAGCCTGCACCACCTGCATGCTGCTTACCGTGTTGGTAAGAAGTCCCTTTTCATGTTTCCTGTGGGTCAGGTACCAGGATGGGGGAGAAGGTGAAGGACAGATCCTATTGTGTGCCATCTGTGTTCCCTAGGGATGCTGGCACTGGAGATGCTGGGTCGCCGGGCACACAACGATCACCCCAACAACTTCTCCCGCTCCCCCCCTTACACTGATGATGTCAAATGGTTGCTGGGGCTGGCAGCAAAGCTGGGTAACACCTCCCCTCCCCAGGACCATTGTCCCCCGACCTGTTCCCTACCCTCCTGTCCCAGACCTCCTTCCTAGCTCTTGCTCAGAGTTGAGGCCTTGGTCGGGTATGTGTGCGAGCGCGGGGGGGTTGGGGGGGTTATCTCAGCTCCTGGGGTGGAGGGTGGCTCTCTGTCAGGCCAGAGCTGAGAGATGTAAATGGGTCCCTAGGGCAGAGGTGGCCATCCCCGTCTCATGCCCCTCCCCTGCCCCCCAGGAGTGAACTACGTGCACCAGTTCTGTGTGGGGGCAGCCAAGGGGGTGCTGAGCCCGTTTGTGCTGCAGGAGATCGTCATGGAGACGCTGCAGCGGCTGAACCCCATTCATGCCCACAACCACCTTCGAGCCCCGGCCTTCCACCAACTGGTGCAGCGCTGCCAGCAGGCATACATGCAGGTGATAACTCAGGAAGTATGGAGAAGGGTGGAACGCTTCCTGGGCAGGTGGACCAGATCCCACAGCATGTAAGGGAGGTGGGGCCCCAGCTGTGTGCTTTTGTGGTGATTCCTCTCCAACCCACCCTCCAGTACATCCATCACCGCTTGATCCACCTGACCCCTGCCGACTACGACGATTTTGTGAATGCGATCCGCAGTGCCCGCAGCGCCTTCTGCCTGACACCTATGGGCATGATGCAGTTCAACGACATCCTACAGAACCTCAAGCGCAGCAAACAGACCAAGGAGTTGTGGCAGCGGGTCTCTCTAGAGATAACCACCTTCTCCCCCTGAGTCTGGCCCCTGTAGGGACCTATATAGGGACACAGGCCTGTGGCTACGGGGGGCCCTCACACAGAGGGTCACGTGACTCTTGGCTGGACAGATCATCCCCACTCGATTCCCTTGTAGCCCAGACTGGCAGCTGCTCTTGGGCTGTAGCTTGGGGCCAAGATGTCTCAGACCTTAGAAGCCTAGGGTTGGGGGAGACAGCTTTGTCTGGGAGAGGGCGTTGGGTGGCCTCTGGTATTTATTTGGCATTTATAAATATATAAACTCCTTTTTTACTCTATTTTTCTGGGTCTTTGCCTTTTTTCTTGTGTAGAAGAGCTGTGGAAAGACAGCTGATACCTGCTGTGGTCTAGGGTTTGTTTGGTTTTTTTCCCACTGCAATGAAGCAGACAAAACAGAAAAATAAGGATGTTTATTAAGGACATTTCTAGCCCACAGCTAGGGCTCATGTATGGCTCTATGAGCAACTGTCTGACCTCATCCCCATTCAATGTGAATGACACTAGAGAGGCCAGGCCACAGGTAGATTCCACTGTCTTGACTAAAGGGGCCATAGCAAAGGGCCCTCTCATGGGTAGACATTGACAGATAAACTTCTGGGGATGAGGTGGGAACCACTGAATACATTCTTCTACCCCTTCCCTGGACCCTCTCTTCCTCACCTCCCAGGTTCATAGGTCAAAGGTACCTAGTACCTAGTACCATGGGGGTATCAAGGGAAGCTCCTTTATTAGGCCCCAAAACTATGGGAAAGAGATGGATTCCCCTCCCTTTTCAGCCATCCAAATCCTGGGGGCCACTGAGGTAGAGGGGTAAGGGGCCAGGCCACATTAGTCTCCCTGTGGGCTCTGCTCTAAGGCTTGCCCCTCAGTGAAGTTAGCAGGCTTTTTGCTGGTATGGAAAGACTGGGGCATCAGTCCACACTGGAATGTTGCAATTCTTCCCGAAGCCACAAGGGGGCTGGCTGTCCAAGCCGACTCAGCAGCTTTGATAGCTCCAAATTATGGTTCCGGAAAAAATCCGAAAGGAAAAGGCGAGACTGATGGGAGAAAAAAGTGAGAGGAGAAACAAACAGTAAAAGATACAGCAAGGTCAGACCCTGGAGGTGGAGGGGCGGCTGTCACCCAGCTTCCGCTTACCTCCGTGTCCATGTCTGGGTACCTCCGGCCTTTGCTTCTCCCTAGGCAGCGAGTCTTACCACCTTCAAGCCCCTGGCACCAAAATCCTTTATCCTCATCAAACCTACTCAAAGGGACAGGCCACTAGGTGTCAGGAAGCAGGGATGTCCAAGCCCCACAGGGAGAGAGGTCTCTTCCAAGCAGAACCTCCTTCCCTTTCCCCATAAAACCTTCTTTCCCTTGGCTTATGCTCTCCCACCTGAGGGTCCTCGTGTAGTTCAGAAAGGGGGTGATACCCAGGAACTTCTGGATGATCTCCATTGAGGCTGCCGGGTTGACACGAAGCTCCTGCCCGTCCATAATGAGCAACTGAAGGGACAGGGGTGTGGTTCTGGCTCGATTTTTTTTTTTTTTTTTTTTGGTTTTTCGAGACAGGGTTTCTCTGTATAGCCCTGGCTGCTTGGAACTCACTCTGTAGACTAGGCTGGCCTCGAACTCATAAGTCCGCCTGCCTCTTCCTCCCAAGTGCTGGGATTAAAGGCGTGCGCCACCACCGCCTGGCCAACTGGCTTGATTCTTAAGAAGATTGGGTATGCAGGGAAGGGGTACCCCAGGAAGGGAAGGGGTATCCCACGAAGGGCTTTTGCGAGATGGTACCTGCCCAGAGGGGTAGTAAGCCAGCCAGCGCTGAAGATGGGTAGAATAGTAGCCAGGGACAAGACAACGGCTCTGCAAGGAGCGAAGCAGCAGCGGGGCCTGAGAGGAGGCTGAGATCACTTGGTAGAAGGTGTAGTTCAGAGCCACAGGGTCTCCATGCGCTCGCTGGTGCTGCAGGACAGGGTAAGAAGGGACAGGGTGCTGATTTGACATTGATTCTGGCCATATTCTTGTCTGGTGACAACGGCATCGCTGTCCCTCCTTAAGGAACTGGTTTAGTTTCCCAACTCTCATTCCTTTCTGGGTCTCTGGTAGGAACTACCTTCACCTCTCCCTGAAGGCCTAATGTGTCCCTCCTTCAGACAAACCTGGTACCAGGAGTAGGCCCTGTCAGCAGGGTTGATGAGCACAGTGATGATCTTGGCTCTTGGCAGAAGGGCAGCCCCCCGCCGTGGTACAACCTCTGAGTCAAAGTAGGTGGCACTTTTTTCAAACAGGAAGTCAGTGCTGGCATTGGAGGGCACAGGGAAGAAGTCCATGTACCTAGAGCAGCGTAGGAAAGAGAAGCTGTCAGGGCGAGCCCAGGCTTTTTGGAGCTGGGAGGCTGGCACAGGTTCTCTTTTGGAGAAGGCAGTACTGCGCTGAGGAACATGCAAGGGGACCCAGTCTCACCAGTCGATACCCTTGTGGTAGTTAGGGCCATTGAAGAACTGAATTTCCTCAAAGGTGCTGGGGCTAGGGAAGCTGCTTGTCACAGCCGGGTGCAGGCTCAGGAAGAAGTGAACAGCCGTGGTGCCTGGCAGGAAAGAAAGCAGCCGGCTGAACATGAGTCTGAAAACTCCCTTCAGCCCCAGCAAAGGGAGAGAAAGCTAGCCTAGCTGAGAGGCCCAGTGCGGGGTCAGGAGGCTTGCCCCCCTCCCCCATCAGAACCGCTTGTAGATTGCGCTCCCCCTCCAAGCACTCAGGACTGAGTCCAGGCCTTTAAAAATGGTGGATGCTTTGCCACAGAGCTGTGGCCTCCGATCTCTCTGCTCTTCTTATTTTGAGATTAGGTCTTACTAAACTGCCCAGGCATCCTTGAATCCACTGTAGCCAGGCAGGGACTGAAGCTGATACTCTCCTGTCTCTGCCTCCCAAACTGCTGGGATTACAAACCTTTACAGCCAAGTCTTGTTATCTAATTGACTTTTGAGAAAGGATCTTTTTTTTGTTTTGTTTTGTTTTTTTGAGACAGGGATTCTCTATGTAGCCCTGGCTGTCCTGGAACTCACTCTGTAGACCAGGCTGGCCTTGAACTCAGAAATCCGCCTGCCTCTGCCTCCCAAGTGCTGGGATTACAGGCGTGCGCCACCACGCCCGGCCTTGAGGAAGGATCTTATGTAGCCTAGGCTGGCCTCACTTGCTCTACAACCAAGGCCCTGCATAGCAAGTGAGGCCTTCTGATCCTACCCGCTCTACTATATTGGCTTTAGGATGGGGCTGGACTCCAGGGCTCTATACATGATGAGAAAACATCCTGGCCCCTATTTATCTATCTTTAAAACTCTGAGCCAGGCAGCGGTGGCGCATGCCTGTAATCCCAGCACTTGGGAGGCAGAGGCAGGCAGATTTCTGAGTTCGAGGCCAGCCTGATCTATAGAGTGAGTTCCAGGATGGCCAGGGCTATTCAGAAAAACCCTGTTTCGAAAAACAAAACAAAACAAAACAAAACAAAACAAAACAAAACAAAAAAAAAAAAAAAAAAAAAAACCAAAACCAAAACCAAAAAAAGAACCTCTGCAGATGAAACCAGGTATAATGGCTTACAAATGTAATCCTAGCACTTGGAAAATTGAAGCAAAGAGATCAGAGGATTAGGGTTGGCTTGGATAACAAACCCTGTTTCAAAAACTAAACAAATAAAAAACACAAAATAAAAATATTGTAGTGCACACCTTTAATGCCAGCACTTGGGAGGCAGAAGCAGGCATAGCTCTCTGGGAGTTTGAGGCCAGCCTGGTCTACAGAAGAGTTTCAGGACAGCCAGAGCTACACAGTAAACCCCAAGAAAACCAAAACCCAAACAAAACAAAACACAGTGAAAATAACTGATTCCCTCAAGCTGTCCTGCACATGTGTATACACATGCACACAAGCACACTAAATAAATATAATTTTAAAAAAATGAATCCTTTTCTCAAGAGACTTGATTAATGAGAGGCATAAGAAGGCAGCATAAGGTAAACTGGCTGTGAATAATTTACCTGTCTTCTGTGGTCCCACAATGAGGAACTTGGGGAGTCGATCACAGGTTTTCTCCTTGGACCAGATATCTTTGTGCCTCTTGTCATCACAGGGATTCTGAAGGTCAGGCCACAAATCTGATAAGGACTGATCTTGTAAACCCTGACCCCCATTCAGATCAGGTCAGCCTGAACTCCATCCTTACCTGCCACAGGGGGCTTCTTTCCTGAGGGAAAAGTTCAAAGTACTTTTGTGCGAGAGGGACAGGTGGGAGGGTCTGTAGGCGCAGTCGTGTCCAGCACTGGAGGAAGCGCACCAGGCTCTCAAAGGTGTACAGGCCCAGCCGGTCATTTCCATAGTTGGACAGATGGGTCATAAAGACACTGATCTGCAAGAGGATGCCTCCCGTGAGACTCGGAGGGCCAGAACCAGCTTTGGTGCACAAAGGCGCTGCCTTGACAACACTTTGCTTTGAGTCTTCTGGGTCCCCTTTGGCACCTTACCGGATTAAGCAGCACTGTCAGAAAGAGCTCTCCCCCTCGGATGCTCCGGTCTAGTTCACGAGAGCCTCCAGGATACTCATTATAGAAGATCGTGTGAGTGAAGAGGCCACACGTTTGTCGGGGGAGCACCTGAGAGGAACAGAAGATACAGGGAAAGAGGAGATGTGAGTGGTAAGACAGGGAGCAGATAAGGCCCAACGTCAGGATGCCGGGAATTCCCTGGGTTCGGAGAGGCCTGGTTTGAGGTTAGAGTAAGAAAATTTATTGTATGTGGGGCTGGAGAGATGGCTCAGTGGTTAAGAACACTGCATTATTTTCTGCTCTTCCAGAGGTCCTGAGTTCAATCCCCAGCAACCACATGGTGGCTCACAACCATCTGTAATGGGATCTGATGCCCTCTGTGGCATGCAGGTGTACATGCAGATAGAGCACACACACACATAAAAAAAAAAATCTTTAATTTTTTTTTTTACTATATGCATTATCATATTTTGTGGATACCTTGGGCTGGCAGATGACAAGCCACAAACCATTCCTATTTGAAGGCTGTCTAAATGTCAAACTTTGATTTGTGGTGGGAAATGTGCAGTGGGAATCCCTCACCATGATGCCATTGTGAATGAAACCACGGCGGTAGCGAGCAGGGCGCAGATGGGGATACTCCTCAGTGCTGGTCACCTGGATGCCCCAGACAGACTTCCAGGCCTCATAGAGCTGCGCGTGAATGGGGTACACGCCAGAGTGGTGCGGGGCCACAGCATACCCCAGATCCGTAGGAATCCCATGCTCCTGGGAATGGCATAGACTCTCACCAGGACCTGGTGAAGTTTGGGGAGTAGAGGGTAAAGAGGGTGGGGATGCCTCCAAAGAAAGAAAACCGGAAAGGGTAGGGGCAGGGTATCCACAGTGTGGGGAGGGTGTTAAAGAGGAGACATTGTCTCTGGGAGAAAATATGGCAAAGAGATTCAAGAGTCTCACCAAAGCAAACTGCTTGTTGAGCCTCATCTGGTCAGCCAGCACAGAGCGGTTGTGGAACAGGTGTGGCTGCATGTGGCTCCACATGTGAGGGAACCACCAGAACTCCCTGCGGTGCTTCAGCAGCATGTCGTCCCCTGCGTCCTCCTCTTCCGTCCCTACGGTCACACACTGACTGCTGGTCACAGCCAGTCATCCCCTAGGCCCTGCGTGCTGCAGCGACTCTGACCATTTTCCATCCTTTGGGCCCGAGGCTTTCTGTTTGCTCCACTGCCTGAGTGTTCTTCAGCCAACTAGGCTAACCCCGGTCCATCACTAGCTCATCGCTGAACTATGTCCCTAAACTTTGTCCCTTGTGTGTCTAACTTGTGTGTCCAGGGTCAATACTAAAGAGACAGATCAAACTACAATGGACGAGAACAGGGGAGTGAACTCACCGGTATGATAGAACTTGCCGGAGAAGCCCAGGTTGAAGGTGAAGTTGGGGACTAAGGTCCTGAGTTTGTTCTGAGTGGTCAACAAAGCCTGGAAGAAATAGTAGAGAAAAGCCAAATCAGGAGAAAACAGACTGACTGGGAAATAGATAGTAAGTAGCTTTCTTTTCAACTATAAAAAGTAGAGAATGTAAAAAAAAAAAAAAAAAAAAAAAAAAGTAGAGAATGTATCTATGCCCATCTCAGAATCAAAGCAGGGAATCTGATAGCCAGAGCAGGTAAATCTGATAGCCCCAAACTTCGCCAGGTCCTGGTAAGAGTCTATGCCATTCCCAAGAGCATGGGATCCTATGGATCTGGGGTATTTTCTAGCAAAATAGATAGAAGGGAGAAAAAACCCAACTGACCTCAACATCGGCCACCTTCATGCGAGTACCTTCTTTGCCCACAAAGATGTCATCGATGTCCACTAAGATATAGCGGTCGAGGTCCAGGCACAGGCGCTTCCCAGTGAGGTACGCAACAGCGTCAACAAAAACAAGTTTGTGAAGCCAGAAAGAGAGGCCATGTCCAAACAGCACCCGCTGTATGCCATCATGGAGCCCCAAGTCCTGCACCACAGTGGGGAGCCGGGCCCGCCGAAGAGCTGGTCCTGGCCCAGCGAGCTCAGCTGGCCTGTGGCTGGCAATAAGCACGGGCTCGTAAGTGCTGTGATTGGACTGGAAGATGGTCCAGTCATCACCAGGCAGGGGTCCTGGCTCCAAGCGGCTAGGGCGGGTGAGGTGTAGTAGGGGAGCAGAAGGGTTCACTTGGTAGTCCCGGAGCCCCAAGTTTGAGTGTAGGAAAAGGGGGAAGCCCTTAAGTTGGGCGCTCAGTAGGCTATGCTCATGGGCTCGGAAAAAGCCGATGATGCCTACGCCGTACTCCACACAGTACCGATCTAGCAGTTCTCGACTCCAGGCATCCAAGTTGACATACTTCAGAAGGTTCTCATAGATGACTAAGACATAGCGGCCATGGGCATGGTCAGTCAGTGTGGGCATATCCCCTCGGCCAGGCGCCAGCTCCGTGTTGTACCGGAAGCGACTAGACTCCAAGATGGCCACAATCTCCTGCCCCAGCTGTGAGTACGCACTTTCCACAAACACAAGGACTACAGGCTCTGTTCGAGTTGTTTCTGGAGGCCTTGGGGGCTGAGGTGGGACTGGTGGCCTTGCAGGGCCAGGGCCAGGGCCAGGGCCAGCTGCCCCACTGCTACTACAGTCTCCCAAGGGCAGAGGCAAGGGTTCCTTGGCCTTGGGGCTGGTGGACACGTAGTAAGCCAGGAATCCCATGGAGACGAGGCTGAAGCCAATCAGCAGCAGGATGAGGCGATGCAGCTCCAGTTGCCGAGCAGGGCGTACCACCTTCCACAGCTGGAGCATGGCGAGGAGAAGGGAGGGAGGGACAGGGACCACCTCGGGAGATGGGAGGGGTGAGTTCTGTGGGCTGAACTGTCTTGGCAGGGAAAGAAATTCTCTTAGGGTCAGTTCCCTGATGAGATGAACACACACGCTTTCAGGATAGGGGAGGCAGAAGGAGCAACAGGGTGTACTGGACAGAATCCACGGGTCTCAGGTCACCATGGCCCTCTGGCCCATGCCTCAGGCTGAAACTTGAGCTCCCTCTTCCCCGGTGGAGGTTCTTACTTCAGAAGTCAGCGAGGTCCAAAAGCTTGGCCCTTATAATCTGTAAAACAGAGAAATTGGTGGGTTACTTCTTCCTTCGAAAGTTTGTCATTAGCCATTCTCCTTGTCCCATCTCTTACCCCGTGTATGTGTGATAATTTCTTCTGTGCGTGTGCATGTATGTGTGTAGGCATGTGTGTATGTGTGTGCATGGGCATGGGTGCATGCGCGCATGTGTGTATGTATAGAGCCAGAGGCCAATATCAGTGTCCTCTCACACTTTTGAGACCGTCTCTCACTGAACCTGAAGCTCTCTGTTCCAGTTAGAATGGCTGGGTAGCAAACCCCACCCCCCTCGCATCTATCTGATGGGGATGTGTGCCACCACACATCTGGGTTGTCATGGGATGTGTGCCACCACACATCTGGGTTGTCATGGGAACTGGGATCTAACCTCAAACCCTTGAGCTTACATAACAGGCACCTTCCCTACTAAGTTCTCTCCCCAGCCCATACGCTTTGTTCCTTAGAAAAGAGAACTTGTGAAGAAGAATATAAGCTGGGTCCCATACCTTGGCTTCATAGCTCATTCACTTTCTCAGGGAACATCCAAACTCCCCTGTGTTCAGGCTGGGGCAGTAACAAGTTACGAAAGAGCCTATCCACAGAGACCAAAAGCCAGGAGGGTGAATAGAACTCTGCTCTGAAAGAAATCCCCATCCTGTGTCTGAGAAGTCTGCCAATGAGCCAGAGCTCCGGTGGGCTCTCGAGACCAAGTGGATGGCACGTCTCAGAAGTCTCACAATCCAGCGAAACATCAGATAGGCGAAACCTCCTGAGTCTTAATCTTCTACATCAGTCACATCCATGACCACAGCCAACAGTACTAACGAACTTGCAGTCATGTGCACGCTCTGGTGGGGGAACTTGAGGAATGGTGAGAGCTTCCGAGCCCAGAACTTGGGAGGCTTTCCTTTACTTGTAAAAATTTACCCCGCACTCTCCACCCACAGCAGGACCAGCAGAGAAGAGAAAACGTTCACCCAGGGCGGGGCATGTCGTCACTAGCACCTAAGAACACCAGAAGCTGAATCCAGAGTCTTTCCCTTCCCTTCTGCTTCTCCTTCCTCAATTAACTGAGGCGCTACTATATCCTCATTCCAGAACAGCACAGGAACTGCTGGGCAACAGACTGGAGGAACATGAGGGATGGGATGCAGGGACAGAAGGTGACTCGAGGGTCAGATGACCAGAAAACAGCTTTAAGGAAACCTACCGTGACAGTTTCTTTTTCTCACATAAGACTGCTGCAAGTTTACAGTCCCTCTTCAGTTTAGCCAGTCTCAGAGAGGTCCGTAGCTGGCAATCCTGCTCCACCACCCACTCCAGTACACGCACCCCAGTGGCCCTTAGGCAGACACGAGGTCCTTCAGAATCCAGAGAGATGGTTTATGATGATTTATACAGGGTTCAGATCTGCTCTTGGTAAAACTAATTAAACTAAGAGAGCTGGGAGATAGACTGAAAACTGATGGGGGCTGATGAGATGGCTTAGTGGTTAAGAGCACTGGCTGCTCTTCCAGAGGACCTGGGTTCAATTCCCAGCACCCACATAGTAGATCATAGTTGTCCGTAACTCCAGTTCCAGGGGACCTGACACAGACATAGATGTAGGCAAAACATAATACACATGAAATAAAAATAAATGAAAAGAAAGACTGTGATGGAGCTGGAGCCCCAGCTTGGAAGCCAAGCCCATGCTCATAATGTGTGAGGCTCTAAATGCAACGGCAGAGGCGGGGATGGGGAGATGGAGAGAGTAGAAGTGGGAGGAAGAGGTGGAGATCGTGGGAAGAACTGAATTCTTTTGTTTGTTTTTATAGACAGGGTTTCTTTGTGTAGCCCTGGCTACTATATAGACCAGGCTAGCTTCAAATTCTGCCTGCCTCTGTCTCCTGCATGCACCACCACTGCCTGGCAGGAACAGCTGAATTCCAACAGGGAAAACAGTGGGAATTCATGGGAAGCAAGCTCTACTGTACATGTGTCATCGGTTTGATGACAGTATACACTGAGCACTTACTACTTGATAATAGTATACACTGAGCGCTTACTACTTGTTGGGCATCCTTCTGGGAGCTTTGCATATACAGACAGACCTGACTTCAACTCATTACAACCTGGAAATGAAGCCGGGCAGTGGTGGCACACGCCTTTAATATCAACACTTGGAAGGTAGAGGCAGGATGATCTCTGAGTCTGAGGCCAGTCTGGACTATAGGGTGAGTTCTAGGATAGCCAGGGCTACACAGAGAAGTATGTTCTTAAAAACAAAACAAAACAGAAAACCAGCTGGGCGTGGTGGCGCACACCTTTAATCCTAGCACTTGGGAGGGAGGCAGGCGAATATCTGAGTTCTAGGCTAGCCTGGTCTACAGAGTGAGTTTTCCAGGACAGCCAGGGCTACACAGAGAAACCCTGTCTTGATATAACTGCCCCCACCCAAAAAAAAAAAAAACAAAAAACAAAAAAAAACCCAACCCAACCCAACCAAACCAAACCAAAAAAACCAAAAAACCAAACAAACAAAAAAAAACCAAAACCAAAAACAAACAAACAAAAAAACAAAAAAACCAAACCACTACTACTACCACCAAAAATCAATGTGCAAATGATAAGCATTTAGTAGAAAGCATACTTTAAGTGGTTTTGGGTTTTGGTTTTCAGTGCCTGTGGTAGAATTCATTGTCTTGCACAGGCTAGGCAAATGCTCTCTACCAGGAGTTACAACCTGAGGCCCTAGAATTTTAATCCTTTCCTAAAGTAGTGAATTTATAGACACAATACTTTTTTTTTAGGTTTATTTTTCTTATGTATTTTATGTATATAGGTACTTTGTCTACGTGTACATCTACACACCAGAAGACAGCACCAGACTGCAAGCCGCCACGTGGGTGCTGAGAATTGAACTGAGGACCTTTGGAAGAGCAGCGAGTGTTCTGACCCACTCAGCCACCTCTCCATCCCCAACAATACTTTTCATTCGAGAGACCCTGCGAGTACCTACTCAGTCACACAATCAGGTTAAGCAACTGGCCTCACAGAGCAGAGGGCACTGATACGCTCTTGTGGTCAGTAGGTTAGATGTACTATCTGCAGTTTAATTTAGGATATCTTAAAGCCTTATCAGTAAATCAAGAAGCACCTGTATTTAATACCAGCTCTAAGAGTTGTGAAAACACACACAACTGGTATTAGTTCCATTTTACACACTCATCATTTCAGGCCCAGAGAAGTTGAGGAACTTACCCATGATTACAAAGCTCCGTTCGTGGATGAACTGGGATTCAAAGGTCAGGCCTGTCAAGCTCCTGTGTTGTAACCACTGCATTCTAGCTTCATACCTAGAGGAAGCCGGTGAGATTTAGAGAGGGGATCATGTGAGAACTTTTGGTGGGGGGAGCAGCGGGGATGACTCATGTTGGAGGAAGAACATGTGTGTGGCAGTGGAAAGTTTCTGAGGAAGCAGAAAACCAAGGGTCGTCAGCCAAAGTAGGCAGCAAACACAGGGTCATGGTGGGCTGGAGGTGTGGGCCCTACCACTGGATAAAACAGAGCTCATGCCGTGGGAGGAGGGACCCGACCTTGAGGATAGTGGGACCCTCCTGCGGAACTACGGGCTCGCCAAAGAAATGGGGAGCCCACAGGTGGGGGAGCTGGAGGGAAGGGGGCAGGGGTGCGGCCGAGAGTTGACATCCAGACAGGCACCCGCTGAAAGAACCCCGTGTGACCCGGGCGGAGTGACCGGAATTCGGCAACCGAGGGGAGGCCAGCGGCTGGGACCCGGGGCAGGGGCGCACAGGGCCAGATGGGTGGCCGCCCATGGGGGACGACCCTGTGGGTTGTTTCGGCGGCGCCACTCGCGGGAAGTCTGATGGGGAAAACTGAGGGCGACTGTGGACGGGAGGCTGTTTTCAAGGATGGCTCACCCGGTGGAGTGGGCGGCGTCCCCGCTGTCCCCGGGCCCCGCCGCGTCCCGGGGCCTCCCGGCTTCCCTGCTCGCGGGGCCTCCGGCCGCGTCGCGGCGGCTCCGCCATCTCCGAGCGAACGCTCCGCCGCAGTCGGGCCCAAGTACTGCTCCCACCAAGGGGAGGCGGCGCGCTGCGGATCGTGTGCCCGCTCGGGTCCGCGCGCTCCCCGAGCGTGGCCGCTGCGCGACCGGGATCTGGGATAAACCCACGGCCCTCCGCAGTGCTCAGCCCAGCCGCAGCCTCCCAGGCCTCCGGCCTCACGCTCGGCCCACCACAGCGGACCCCGTCCTCCACGCCGGGTGGCACAGTCTGCAGAGCGTCGGGGCGGGCCCAGGGCCCAGGCCTGTCCACTCAGCCCCACGGAGGAGGAGGGAGCCCGCGTACTAAGGGCGGAGCCACCCCCGACTGGGGCGGGGCGAAGGCACGGCCCACCGCGCGTAAGAGGCTACTTCCTCCCAGCCACCCCCAATTCAGCAGCCAAGGCTGAGTTTATAAGAAGTTTTCTTCCTTGTTCCCCAAAGGAATGGGGGAAAGATGTTCATCTCCTAGTGAAGCCTTGTCACAGAGGCTGCTAAAATCCAAGCCCGTGGCTACAGAGCCTCCAACAGCAATAACACAATGGACTGTTTAAAGGTTATTTTATTAAATATCTTCAAGGTTTCATTGTAACAAAGCTATGAAGGGTCTACCAACATTCAGAACAAACACTATTTTAAATTATTTCTATGTCATCATGCAAAAGTTCTGCATCAAATGCCTTCCATTTCCTGTTTAAAAGGTGGTTTGTTTTTTAAATAGTCTATTAATAGTCTATAGATGCTGACATTAGCCCCAGAAGTGGAGTAAGAACGCTAAGAAGTGGGGCTGGAGCAGCCATAGGAAGCTATGGGTCTCAATGAGCTCTAAGACCATTTGTCTTCAAGCCAGCAAAACCAAACCCTGTGGTGAAAGTATCTGCTGGCTGGCACTGCAGGCTGCAGGGCAGGAAGGGACTAGGGTCCAGGGTCTGAGGCATGCACAGGTGCTTGAGGAGCCGGGCTAAAGTCAAGCACCAGCACCCATGAGCTCGTCGTCTTCTCAGCTGGCTCCACACTCTGTAGTCCTCCTTTCTCAGCTCCCGTGCCTCCTGAAGGCCATCCAAGGAGCTGAACTCTCCCCCCACCCCCAAATGCAGACAATGTGCAGGTGTTTGGTGGCAGGGAATCAACACTATGACCAACTGCTCCCCCGTTATCTTCTCTGTTATCTGCCTGAGGTACAGGTCTTTTTTCCTGGAATGGAGCTCCTTGAGCACAGAGAGGGACAATGAATGTAGGAGCCTTGGCTCTGGACCCCTTTCTGGGTACATGCAGGTGAGGGGGTGATGCCCATGCAGATTGTCCATCAGAAAAGTCTATACTTCAGTTGGTCAGTAGAGAGCCTCTTTGAAGAGGACACTTCTCACCCAAGCAGTCGGTTCAATTTCAGACCCAGGGAAAGAGATGGACGTGCAGCATGGGAAGAAGGAGGGCAGCCCAGAGGGCAGCCAGAATGCATAGAAACGACCACCAACTTTTATCCCACCGCCTCACTCCTCCCAGCCCATAGGGGCACTTGGCAGATGGCCCAGGCCCAGATGAGGGTCAGCATGGGGACCATCACCATGAAAATACGAGACAAAGATGGTCCAGATCAGCACACAGACAGAACTGCCAACCGTGGCAAAAGGAGCCCTGCCCACGGATACCTTAGGAAAACCAACAGGAAACAAAGTAGCAATCCCTCCCCCTTCCCACCTGCAGAAATCAGGCCTCAGCCTTGGGCCCAAGTGCGCTGTGCATCCTCTAGAAATGGATGAGTGAGTGCATGTCAGGTTAACTCGAGGTTTCTCATCGGCTTTGTGTCAGACACACTTCTGCAGCACCAATTCTCTTCCTGTCTACACCAACTGGAACAGTACAGCAAAGTCCAGGCCTTCAGTCCCGAGGCCACGCCTCCCGGCTGCCTCCACAGCAGGCTGGCAGCGCTGCGTTTTCTCCCATGTAGGTCCGATAGCCACGGGGTTTGCTTCTTTCTCATACTAGCTGTCAATGCATGTTCTGAAGAAGTCCACTCCTAGAACTGGGGTGATCAGGCCACCTCTGGGGCAATCACACCATGGCTCCATCCATGACCAAAGCTCTGTCAAGAGTCCTCGCCTGGTCCCCCTGAGTCCATGGGGGCCTGCAGCCAAGCTCACCTCTTCAAAGCTGGTGGGTGAGCCTGCGTGAGCATTACGCAGGCTCCTGCCTTCTTGCAAGCCCAAGGGCCATCAGTTGTTTTAAAATGCATCATGGTATGAATTCCATTTTTTTTTAAACAATCTTATTTTCTTTTTTTTTTTCTTAAATGTAAAAAACACCTCGGTACAGCAGAGACAGACACGAAGGGCGGGCGGGAGGGCTGCATGCAGGGGCGTGCATTGGCTGCTGCCGCTTTGTAATTGAATTGTTTTAAACCTCAAACAAACAGGACCGCCGCTGTCACTCAGGCCCTCCAGAGTCACTGGCTGCGAAGGTTCATCCTCCAGCTGGAATCTCCTAATACCCCTGTCAAACAGAACGGGAGGTGGCAGCAGAAGAGAGAACATTGAAAACACAGGCAAATTCACGGGATTTTGGTACCCCACACACTTGCCTAAGTCCTTGAATGGGTTGGAAGAGGAGAGGCTAACCTTACAGCCCATTCTGAAATGGAGGCAGGAACGATCCTCCCCGTCCTTTGATAACTAAGGAAACTAAGGCTTAGCAGGGGAAGAATGCTTGCACCAAATCTGGAGTCTGATACTGAGCATAGCTTATCAAAACTACGCTGCCCAGTTTGTGCCACCCCTCTGGGAGGGCCCATACCTCTTCCAGAGAGCCACCTCCTACTCCTCTTTTACTCCTCTGACCTCAGCTGTCCCCGCCATTTCTCCCCTTCCCCGTCCCTTCTCCCCCACCAGGAGCACCTGTGGCTGAGCTCACTGTAGCGGTGCGGCAGGGGCCCCTGAGCAGTGATAGTGGACATTGAGCCACTTGCCGTCCCGGCGGTGCCACACCCGGGTCTCTTCTGACTGACTGGTCCGAGGCCGACCCTGCCCGTCGATGTACTGCGTGAGCCGGATATAGGCGATGCAAGCAGCGTCCTCCCCAATCACGTGGACGTGTGGGTTTAGGATGGTGGTGTGGATCGGCTTGCTATTCTTGGACAGGACTGCAGGGGGCAGGGCACGGAACGGGAGGTAGCAGGCATTAGACTTGGACACTCACATACCCCTGCCAAACTGCACCTTTTTGACTCTAGCTCCAGCAGCCATTTCTAGAATCCCCAAGTACTCCAACATCGCCCCCCTGAGGACATTACATTAGTTTCATCCAAAGGGAAGAGAAATGTGGGTAAGACTAGCAAGTTCTCTTTTCATCAGGAATTATGCTGAGGTTTTATACATGCAAGAGAGATGTATTTCTTTACTGATATTTTCTTCACTATATGAAGGGGGGAAAAGACTCAAATCAAATAAGATATTTAAACTCAGGACCATGTGGCTCTAATAAAAAACCTGTGGTTTTTCTACTTGGTTAGGCCGGTGTTTAAAATTCCTAAGTTTATTTTGCCCCTAGCTAAGGCTAGAAGAGAAAAATCATAAAAGTAACACATTCAAAATCAATTTGTGACTTAAAAAGAAAAGGCACATCAAAGTTTGAAACCCCCAAAGCACCCAGCTCAGGCTCTCCCCCAAGTTCCCAGGGTTCTCTGGAGCAGGACTGCCAGTCTCAGCATATGATGCTTGCATTCAGATTCCCTGTAGTCCATTCCAATACTACAGAGGCTGCAAGAGACCTCCCCGAGAACTAAGATAAACACTGCTCTGGCTACTAGAATTACTTAGATAGCTAAGGGATTACGAAGGCAGCTATGGTGTAGGAAAATCACATGCGCAGAGTCAGTGGGGGTAGTGTAGTGTGTGTGTGTGTGTGTGGGGGGGGACAGCTACAACATAAAACCCAGGGCAAAACAGGAGACACCAAGGATAAAGTAGGTAAGAGGAAGGAAAACGGAAGAAAGAGGGTTCTGGAGGTAGAGGCAGAGATGGAGGGTGTGGTGATTCCGTTCTGGGACTTCCAGAAGCGTATGGACCTCCCCTATCCCGTTGCTTGGCTCCCTCGGTGTCCAGGGCGTCCTTGCCACAATCTCTGACCTCACAGCTCACCACTACTGCTCTGTTACTTGCTCACACATTCTTATGCTGTTTGCAGTTTCCTTTACTGTGAACCCTGCAGACACAGACCTTCATTATTACTCGCTGAGATCATCTTGAATTAATCTTGAAGAATTTAAAGTCTGTCTTGGAGACAGATGCTACTTAAGGAAATACAGTGCCCCTGACGGTGATAATCAACAGCGCCCTGATACTGCTGCCAAGGGAATGGGCACTCAGCCTTCGAGCGGTGCCAGTTAAAAGCCAGCAGGGCACCTGGAAGCGAGCGAGCGAACGGAGTAGGACGCAGCGGGAAGGTCAGATAAGGCAAAGAGAGGCAACTAGGGTTAAAGGGTGGGTAGGGACAGAGGCAGGGGTAGAGGGGCAGGCAGGAGTGTATCAGCAGCACGAACCCACTCACGATTCTCAAAGTAAAACTTATGGAAATCCATTCCCTCCACGAGGTTACCAAGGGCTTCTGGCTCAAAGGAAGTGAGGCCCGGGTCACAAATCTTCCTGCAGAAAAGAGGGCCGGGGGTGGGGTGGAGGGTAAAAACACAGCCTGTCAGGCCTCTACGGGGTTACAGGCCTTGTTCATCAGTTGTGTCTGCCCCACAGCAGGTTAGCAGCTGTGAGCTGCAGCTGACAGGACAATACTCTTCAGGGTTTGCCTGCAGAGCCACTTGGCAGTCCTGCTCTTCCATCCAGTCAGGATGGCAGGGCAGCCTCAGTTTTGGGGAGTCTACCTAGAAGGAATCTGAGCCTGTGGGCGCAGTGTTCGATTCAGACAGGGCCTAAGGGCCACAGGATCAGAGACACTTGTCAGGAAACAGAGGTGGGCCTGGGAGATGATCTGAGGGCAGTGGGTCTTTACTCACGTGTAGGCCTCAAAGTCTCCATTGTTGATGGCTTCGATCAGTTGTTCTGTGATCTTAATGATCTCCTGTTTTCGCACTGTTGGGAGGAAAAATCCACAAATTTACCTGCTGGGCAACGTCCCTAGGGACAAAAGAGCCCTCCTTAGTCCTTCAGGGATCCCTCGTGATCTTTGTCAAAGACATCTTCCTCCTTTGTCTTTTAGGGCTCTGTGCAGGAGGAGCAAGCCCACACCCTTCTCCCACCCTTTGGTATCTGCAGAGTTAAGGACTACCTCCTGTCTAAGCCCATTCGGCAGTTCTGGACCTGTGACCTTTGTCACTTCTCCATCAACAACCAGTTTGCAGAACACATCTTGTTTTTAGCAGCTGAGGAGCCTGTAATGTCAACTCTCCCTCTAGTCAGAGTCTGTGTATTAGCAAGGGCTAGCAACTCTAGATTCGGCTGTTCTCTGTCTCTAACCACTTCTTACACCAGAAAGGGCTCATCCGGCTGCAGTAACTACTGCACCTGTGGCCCTTAGACCGCGATCCAGAGCTTAGTCTGCCTGGGAACAAAATCAAGCTAGAGATGAAGTTTCAAAAGGATGAACAGAGACCTAGGTTTGATGCTTGGATCTTTTTACAACACTCATCTCTTCCATGATGCTTTTCCGGGATAAAGGATCTTGGGACTTGAAAACCTCTGACAGCTCCTCTCATGAGAGATGGCTACGCTGCCCTTGAATAAGCTTCAGGAACACTAGAACCCTGTACCACTTCTCACATCAGGACGTATTCCTATAGAAAATCAAGACAAGACTGAGAGGCAGATAGGTTGATACCCTCCTGCCATACCCAAGGGGCACATGGTGACATCCTGCTCTCAGGGTTAGCTCACTTACAGACAGAGAGCCACTATTAGCAGGGCGTGTCTCTAACGTAGGGTGAGCTTGGGCTGAGTTCAGGCTAACCCTAACTGTAACTGGTGCCCCAGGCTGGTCCAGGCCACAAGCCTTTCCTCACAGGCGCAAGAGGCTGCAAGACAGACAAGTGTGAGCATTAGAACAGTCCCAGCACAGCTGAGGGGGAGCATCTGGGGCACAGGCACAGCACAACTAAGGTGAAGCCAGGAAGGACCCCCACAGAGACCACTGACAGGCGGGCAGCCTGAATGGACAAGCAGGGGCTTGGGGGTGGGGGGTGGGGGAAAGCTCTGTTCTTTGTCCAGAGAAGCAAGCAGGGATATCTACACAACACTTCCCTATGAGTTCCATCAACTTTATCTGGAGGGCCTGACTGGGGTCCTATGGGTGATGAAGATCAGATTTAGCATAGACAGTGTGGGGCAAAGAAAGCAAGAGAGGTGTCTTTAACACAGACATAGACTACAGACGACAGAGATAAGCATGAGTCTTAGGAGGACTGCCAGCCACTGCTGTGCTTGAGGTAGGGACCCCTCACCAACCCCCACTTAACAGATAAGGAAACTGAGGCTCTCAGAAGCTAAGGCTCGTCACAGACTTCTGAAGGTAGCATAGCTGGAATTTATGTTTCCTTTTGGGACAGGTCACTGTGTAGCTAGACTGGCCCTGAACAAAATGGAGATCCTTAGGCTTCAGCCTCAGGCTCCTGGGTGCTAGGACTGTGACCGTGTATCACCACACTTAGCTAAGATCCAAAAGCAGGTCTGTCTCATTCAGAGCCCATGCTCTTCCGATTGGCCCACCCACAGAAAACACTAAAGCCCAACAAGTCTCCCAGGCTGTTACAATGTACCCTTGCCCTACTCCCATCTCAAGGGCCTGACTTCCCATTGTTCTTCCTGGCTGTTGTCAAAGCAAAGCCTGCTACACACCCAGTGGCTCTCTATGCCCACTTCCACACAGTGGTTTCCCACCCACTCTTCTCTTCTCTGGTCTCCAAATTCAGGCCTGCCTGGGACTAGCGCTTCAGCAGGCCCCCGCCCCTGGCAGACATCAGGCCCCTAACGCTGACGAACAGGCAGCTGAGCTAGGCTGACTGCTCTTGGGGGAAATCCCTGAGGGGCTTCAGGAAGAGCCAGGGAGTTGGAAGCCAGAATGTGCCTCCCTCACACTTACTGGCTGAGGAGCAGAGAGAAGGCTGGGGCTGCATGCCTGCAGAGGGGGCTGTTCTGTCCCGGGGGCTCCGTCCTTCAGCCACCAAGCTGCCATTCCCAGTGCGGAGCGGGGCAGCTAGCCAGCCAGGGCAGGGCAGGGCAAGGCAGAGCAGCCAAAACAAACAGAATAAGGCAGGTGAGCGAGCAAGCCGGACAGGACCCAAGCCGCTGGCACTGCAGAGCCGGGGCAGGGTGAGGCCTGGGGCTGCTGTGGACACTGGACCACATCCCACTCAGCTGCCTCTGCCAGAGAGGCCTCACGGCTGGGGACACTGCAAAGGTGAACAGATCTAGGCTTGCAGCTTCCAAAGGAGCCTTAAAACAACTCTACAAGGACCCCTGCTCCCAGATAAGACATTCAAGAGGGCTAGGCCACCGGTGAAGACACCTCTTACTCTGTTAGCATCGGACTGATCTGACCTCACTCCCTGAAAAGCACTGTCCACACTGACTTGGATGTGTATGCTTTCCATGATTTTGGCTCCCAAGGATATGGTGCTGCCCTGCGTCCTATCTTTTCTGATGGCCTGGCAGAAGGTCTCTTATTGAAAGCATAGGCTGAAATTCCAAGGGGCCAACCCAAAGAACAGGAGAACAGACCCCCTGGTCTGGCCTCCATGCTCCTTATAGCTCCTGGCATCCTCGCCAGCCCCAAGTTTAGGCTGGTGGTCACCATAGGCCTGCAAAGCCAGCTGAATGTAGTTCAGACAACAGATAAGTTCTAATTCTAGCACTCCTGGCCAGAACTCAGGACCGGAGTGGCCAACTCATTCAACCTGGGGCTATCCTTGGAGTTTTTGTTTCCTCCTCCTTTTTTGTTTTTTGTTTTTTGTTTTTTTGAGGGGAGCGGTGCATGACCAGTCAAGTGTTCTACCTTGGTCTTGGGAAAACCAGGACCTGTTTCTACAGATGCCTCTGCTCTGGGATGCCACATCTCTATCAATAACAGGAACGGCTCCCTAAGCTCTGTCACTGGAAACAGCTAATTCGGTTATTCTAGACCTTGGTGAAGAAGGAGAAGCCCTATTTTGCTTGGTCTACTAGCACCAGACAAGGATCTCGTATTTCAGTGCATGGAGATTAGCTTTTAGGTGAACCACTCCTAGAGTTTAAGGAGGTACCAATCCCAGATCCAGGGACAGAAAAGACAGATGCCCATCAGTGCTGAGGTACCTAGGTCACTTGGGGGTCCCTTCCCCTCCAAGGGCCAACACCTACCTTTGAGATCTTCGTCTTCTGTAGTGGTGTTACAGCTCTCTGTGGAGCCCTGTGGGCCGAAGAGAATATGCATATGATCAGCCCTTGAAGGCTTGGAGGAACAGGAACAAGTGGGTTCCTACAAGAGTGTCTAGAGCAATCAGAGGAATTCTACTCCACCCTTGTTCCTTAATTAGAAAACTCTTCATGTTCCAACGTCCCTTCCTAGGCTTTCTATCAGGAAAAGGCATCGCCTAGTCATTCATGCTAAAGCTCTGGTCATCCTTCGTCCTTCTCTTTCTCTTATAGCCTCATCAGCACAAAATTAAATTAAAATTAAATTCCAAATAATTAAAAATTTAAATCCAATTTTTTTTTGTTTTGTTTTTTTTTGAGACAGGGTTTCTCCGTGTAGTCCTGGCTGTCCTGGAACTCACTCTGTAGATCAGGCTGGCCTCGAACTCAGAAATCCGCCTGCCTCTGCCTCCCAAGTGCTGGGATTACAGGCGTGCGCCACCACACCCGGCTTTAAATCCAATTTTTAAAAATTAAAATACCTCCCCAAAACTCAGCGTTTAAAATAAATCCCAACTCTTCCTTCTCTTCAGCTACATAGCTACGATGTATCCAAGCTGATAGCTAGCTACAATGTATCCAAGCTGATAGCTAGCTACAATATGTCCAAGCTGATAGCTAGCTACAATGTGTCCAAGCCCTGGACATTTCATTTCGCTCTGAATCACGACCACAGCTTCCAGCTCTCCCCACTACCACTCTCTACAATGTGGTCGCAGTGAACTTATAAAATACAAATGGATTTTATTTCTTACTTGATAAAAACTAGGTTCTTTTTGTTGCAGGATTAGATGTAAACCATATTGCCAGGCACAGGTGGTGCAAAATCTTTAATCCCAACAATCAGGAAGGAGGTAGAGGCAGGCATATCTCTGTCAATTCAAGGTTAGCTTGGTCTACATAGTGAGTTCTGGGACAGCTAGAGAGCTATATGGGGGTCTTGAAGCAAACAACCCCCCCCCCCATGCACAAAGCAAGCCAGACTGAAAATTCTGCCTACTTCTCCAGCTGACTCCACCCCTTCGGCTCTTGCTCCCTGAGCTCAGAGTCACTTGGTTCTTTGAGGCATTACCCAGGCCAAGTCTCTGCACTGGCAGCGAGTGTCCTCTGCCGGCAGTCTGCCTGTCTGCCTCCTTCCCACTGATGTTTGTTTCTAGCTCAGATATGCCCATGAGAGCATGTATGGTATGTATATATGTATGTATGGGTGTGAGAACATGTATGTATGGTGTGTGGTATGCATGTCTGTATGGGTGTGAGAGCATGTATGGTATGTATGTATGTATGTATGTATGTATGTGTGTGTTAGTGCATGTATGGAGGCCAGAGACTGATGCCGTTTATTCCTTCAGTTGCTCTTACTCGGATTACTGAGGCAAGGTCTCTGACTGAACCCAGAACTTGTCCATCTCGTTAGACTAACCAGCCAGATTGTCTGGGAGATCCTGTTTCTACCCCTGTGTGCTGGGACTCTAAGTGGGCCACCATGTGGGTTCTGGGACTTCAAACTCCTGTCTTCATGCTTACTCAGTAAATACTTTATTCACCAAGTCTCTCCAAGGCCTTCTCCTTCTTTTCCCCTCCTCATATTCCTCATCACTAAACTTCTCAACTCATGGAGGTAAATATTACCATCCGCAACTTGCAAATAAGAAAGCTTAGGTAGGGGCTGGAGAGATGGCTCAGCGGTTAAGAGCATTGACTGTTCTTCCAGAGGTCCTGAGTTCAATTCCCAGCAACCACATGGTGGTTCACAACCATCTGTAATGCTGTAATGGGATCTGATGCCCTCTTCTGGTGTGTCTGAGGACAGTGACGGTGTACTCACATAAATAAAATCATTTAAAAAAAAAAAAAAAAAGAAAGCAAGCTTAGGTAGGAAGTAGTTAAGTGACCTGCTCAGAGGTCTGTAGCCAAGATTCGCACCAGATCAGTCCAACTGTAAAGGCTAGGCTCAGAGCTGCTAAGCTCTGCCATTCCTCAGAATGCAATAACTGACAGGCCCTGGACTCCGCAAACACCTCTGCCTCGGGGCACAGCCTGCTCATCACGGCCACAGATCTCTCAGACCCCGGACGCTCGCTCCAGTTGTTTCCTGCTGAGTGACAACGTACAGCAGTCTCGGTGGGCACGCACTCACCTTGATCCCATCTGTAGCATTATGTACCACGGTGGTTTGTGGTTCCTGTGAGAGAAGATAATAATTACCCTCCTGATTTGGGGACTTAAGCTCTCCCCTGAGGGATCCCCACACCCTTACATAGTACCCTTAGAGACCCTATGATGACCACTGAGGCCTGCCCACCAGTCATCCCTACAAGAAAAATATATACTGGCTCAACTAGGGTCGCAGAGAGGTAGGAAACCCTGACTTGGTTGACAGTACTGGCTGGTAAGGAGAAGCTTGGAGGAGGCAGGTTCTCAGGAAGCTGAGAGGACAGGGGCCTCTGTTCTTGAAGCTTGTTGGGTCTGAGGGTTCTTCCTAGATTGGAGCCCCATGGGGCAAAACTAGACAGGAAGAGCTGCGGGATTCTGAGCACAGGTCAGGCCCTGCCCACAGTGTTCATCAAGGGGTGCACAGAAGACGGGGACACAGGGAAAGCAGAAAAGATAGTCTATCAGTAAGACCTAGGACGCCCCTTTGGCAAGCTGAGCTCAGGGGGGTGCCCATTTCATCTTCCTTCTACCTTCCCTAGATGGCCCTATGGCACCACACCATAACAAGAGGGTCCACAGGAAGTAGAAGGCATGGCAGGCACGGTCATTTGTCCCTCTCTCTCCCCTTCTTGCTGGCTCATCCACTAACCAGCACTAACAGTGAGAGCTCTGTGATACGCAGTACCTGCTGAAGAACCCAGAGAGGACTGAACAGATGGGCTCTCCGGGACCAGAGAGAGAGACTGGGAACCCCAGTCCTCCCTCCCATTCTTAAAACTACACAAAGGAAAGGCTGAGGCAGGTTCTATAAGTAGGCTTCTAAGAATTAACGATCAGGTACCAAGAGAGCTCCTATCCTGTGCTTTTTAAAGCACCCCACTCCCCTGGCCCCCCACAGCAGGCCCACTAGGGGCCAGGCTTGGGGGTGTGAGGCCTAATGGGCAGCCCTGACCACTCTTTCCCCCAACAGCGAAAGCAGCAGGAGCAGTGGTTCTGCCATGCAGGATGGAACAATGCCAAGCAGAAGCATGGAGGGCAAGGGGCCTCGAGGGGCAGCACGCAGAGCAGGCTGCCCTGTGGGAGGAAAAGTGACAAAAGCTGGGGAGGCCTAGGAAGGTAAGACAAGAGGAGGAGGTAGGAAAGGGGGGAGGCAGCCAGGGTCAGAGGCGGAGAAGCCGTAGTCAGAGGTACCATGGCCGTCTGCAAGGGCGCGGGTTCTTGGGCTGGGCTTACGAGACTGTTTTTGTTGTTGCTCTGTGGCTGAGACAAGAAAACATGGTTTAGTTCTCCAGAGTCACCAAAGTTGCTCAGGTTTGACTCCCAGACCTCCCTTGTACCCGGTCTGGCGCAGAGGTGCCAGGCCTGAGGTAGCAACTGTAACGCTGTGCGGATGGGAGCAATGGTTAGAGAGATGGAGAATTTGGAGAGCCCCAGAGACCAAGCTCTGAAGGCATCCTCCCTGCAGGACTGGCCGAAGACTTATTTTAAAGCATCTCTCCGGAAAATTCTGCCTACTCCAGGTGCCACGTCACTACAGAGTCACACCAGATGCAAAGAAATTCAGGATTTTCTTCCCACAACACAGGTGAGAAAGATGGTGACTTAAAGCAGAGTAAAAACTGGGAACTCTGGTTCCCCCATTGCTCTTCCCCGACATCTGCATTTCCTTCCCCTCTCAAAACACCAGCCTGAAGCCTGACAGGAAGAAGAGGAAGGAAATGGGCAAGGACACCTGGCTGTCAGGGTGGAACTCAACGTGGGTATAAAATGTAGCCACAGATCTCCCTGCTGTTCATCTTCCACCTGGTAAGTCTTGGACTTGATCAGCTGGAAGTGAGGGCACAACTCCAGGAAGGGCGGGTGGATCTCAGCGGTGGTTGTGGCTGCGGTGCCAGCACGCAGCTCCCAGGAAAGAACAAGCCGCCCAGCAAGTCGATATCCCCAGTGGCAACTGGGCCACCAGGGATATCCCTTGCCTTTTCAGACATTTACAGAGTGACACAGCCAAGAAAGAGTGTGAGGGGCTGGAGAGGAAAGGAGGAGGCCAATCCCCAGTGCAGAAACCCTCCTCAGTGCTCTCTGCCTCTTCCGATCCCCTGAGCAGTTTGACTCAGTTCCACTGGGTCCCAAGTAGTCACAGCCGCGAAGGAGCAGCTTCACAACCTGGGTTCTTCCACGGGCACAGAGACAACCATAACGTGCCTCTATGCGGAGTGTAAGTGAAGATATGTTGATGGTCAGAATGCATTCCTCCTCTCCACAGAAAGCATCCGGACTCTTCTACATCTTGTCTAGAGACCTCATGGACCAGATCTAAGTTCTATAACCTCAGCGTGCTGTCAGTGGCTGAGATCTCTCAAAACCGGAGCTAGGCATGGAATCTTGGGTCAACATCAAGTACTATAAAGATGCTACTGAATTCTAAGGCTGGAAAGAAGTTCCCATGTTAAAAACAACAACAAAAACCCATCACCAACAAAACACACCATAGCAACTGCTATATTCTGTTCCTAGCCTGAGACAGCAGAGGGCAGAATTCTCCTGATTTCCTGGTGGGGGCTGACTGGAGAAGGATGCCCAGCCTACAAAGCCCGGCTGACCTTAAGACCTTTGCAGGGGCTGAATACGCTATGATAAGCCAGGCCTTCCCTTCAGAGTAACTCCCAAGGGGCCACACCTCTGGTTCTAATGGCTGCTGTGATAACTAGGCTGCTTTTCCCTTGGTGCCCTGGGTTCCCTGAGGAAAGATGCACTTGCTGTAGCTCAGAGTAGCTGCTCTCCCTGAGGGCTGGGTGGGCAGGCTCCAGCCCTGGACCTAGCAGGAAAATGGGATTTTTCACAGGAGAACAAGGTTGAGAACCACAAGCCGACCATTCGTTCTTCTCATTACACAGCTGCCTGCTGAGCTCCGGGCCCCAAGAAGCCGCTCGTACCTGGAGAACAGGCCTCATGTCCTGAGTGATAGTCTTCCCCCCTGTGCTTGCTGCGCTTTCCCGAATCCCTACCAGCTTCTCTCCCTGCAACGCACTGTGGAGGCTGTCCAACCCCCACAGCCAGGGGGGCCGTATCACACCTTCCACAGGGTGACCGTGGACAATGGCCCCGCCTGGCAGGACAGGCCACACCTGCCCACACAGCACAGACATGCAGTGAAGATGAGTGACGCACACGCACATGGCAGAATGGGTCTGCATGGCTGGCAGGCGGGCACAAGCAGCATGGAGTGGAGGGTGGGTGGGCAGGCAAGGCTCACCATTAGGTGCACGCTGGAGCTCGACTTCCTTTTCTGGACACACCACAGCAAGAGGGAAAGAGAAGGGGAGAGAGGAGGTGAGAAGAAAAGCACAGAGACACTGCAGGTTAGTGCGCCAGCTTGGGCTCTGCCTCAAGGGAGAGAGGAGGAAGAGGAGGAGGAGGAGGAAGAAAAGGAGGAGGAGGAGGTAGAGGAGAAGGAGCAACCCGGAGTCCAGCATCAAAGGGGTTAAAACAGTACACAGACCACAGGCACATACACTCTTCCAGCCGCTGGAGAACTCTCCTGTCAGGTTCACAAACACAGGTTTAGTGAACTCTGAGAAGTCTGTCTTGTTCGGTCACAAGTGTGTGTGTATGCGTGTGATATTTGACTGCTCCAAAATTACAGGTTTGGGTTGATAGGCCTGGCACACTAACAAGGGTATTCTATGGCTAGGTCTGTCTGAAATGTGAGTGGGTAGCTACCAGAGATACAACAAAAGCAACTACAGGATGCTCTCAGCTTTAATTAAACTCTTGACTTCTGAACTCAGATCTCAATGAAGTTGTGAATGCTGCTCGGATACAACTCTGGACTCTTCATCTTATGGCTAAAATCTGACATTCTATCCCCTGTCAGCACAGGCGTGCTGGTTTAAAAGACGTGCATGTTCTCTTGCTTTTTGTCATTACTAGAAATAGAAACATAGCCGTGCTGGTAATTAAGACTACAGTGATCAAAAGGATGCAGGGGCGGGGAGCCAGGGAGCACTGAGTCCTCAGGTCCATGTGAGACCAGAGCCTCAAAATCAAGACCAAACAGCACACTGAAAATGCACCAGAGTAGACTAAGAGGCTAGGGGTAATTATGACTTTTATAATTAGCTCACTGGGAGACAGAAGTCTCCTTGGAATATGTCTGTTGTTTGACTTTCGTACATTCACTTAACGACATCCAATACTACTTACTGAGGGTTGTTCTGGGCATAATAAACATATCTGAGAAATGGTTTTTGTCCTCATGGGACCAACATTCTACTTTAAGAGATGTTTTCTGGAAGGGGGCTACTAATATTTAGAAGAATATTTTAGAGGATAATGGGGTGTGTGAGAGTATACTCACACGTATGAAATGCCATAATGAAACCCATTACTATGCATAATTTATATGCAAAACATTAAAAAATAAATTTGTCCATAATTTGGATTTGAATTAAAGAAGAAAAACCTGCTATGGCTTCCGTCCGCATTAGTCCTTTGCTGTTTTGAGACAGGGTCTTGTAATCTAGTCTAGGATGGCCATGAACTTGCACTCCCTCTGCCTTGGTCTCTGGGGTAGTTGTATCACAGGTATGGGCCACTGCACTGGACTTGTGTAAACCTTGTTTTAGAGTAGGCCCTCAAGCAGTTCAAGCTGCCTTTGATCAAGATACATAACCAAGAATTAATCTTAACTCCTGGTCCTCCTGTCTTCACCTTCTAGTGTGCTGCCATGCCCAGCTTGCATTAGCCTTTTGAATCTGCTCAAATATGAGATTTTATATCCAAAAAAGAAGGCGTTGCCTTGTTATATGAAGCAAGCATATTCCCTGTCCAGATAGCTACCTACTAATCTTCCTAACCCCCTCATCCTTTTCCTCAACAGTATTCATACTTGTTCTTTTTCTCTTGCGATACTTTTTCCTTTAGACAGGTCATCATTGTGGCCCACTCTGGCTTTGAACTTGTGGCATTCCTCCAGCCCCTCAAGGACTGAGACTCCAGGTGTGAGTCACCGCACTCAGCCAGAGTGTTCAGACTGACAGTTAACATCAGATCAATTAGCGAGTGCTGTGCTGGCCAGGAGTGCTGAAGGTGGCTTTTCCCCAAGCTGAAACAGAGCACATGTCTCTGTTGTAAACTCTGAGAAGCAGGTCAGGCACTCAGTCACTCGGTTCTGGTGATTTTCAGTGTCTGGTTGTCAAAGGCAATGCAGTTGCTTTGAGCCTTGAATTCAAATGGAAACCTCTCTCTCAGCTGCTGCTTTACCTCGTGGGACGTGCGCTCCTAGCTTTCTCCTGGCTGGCTCTGTTCTTCCTAAGCTGTCCTACAGGCAAACATTGTTCTGTTCTGAGGGTGTTTTTCCCAGTGGCTTTTAGTTTCTCTGTCCATCTTTTCAGGGCTCTGCCCTCAGCCACACACAGCTCTCAACCAGAACACCACAGCATTGTTTAAATGCCAGATCACTTTCAAAGGACCATGTCTGACTTCTATTTAAAAACTGTACATAAATTTAAATTTTTACACAGTTAAAGGGTTCAGGCCTCTTTTTCATACTTATTTAAAACAAATGCTCCAAGAATACTTCCTTATCTCTCTGTCTCTCTCTGTCTCTCTCTGTTTCTTTCTCTCTCTCTCTAAAACAAACCCAGAATGCCAAGCTGTCCAGAGGCCTCACAGAATTTGAGTGCTTGTGGTTCTCTTGGAGTGTGCTTCTCCACAGACCTTGGGTCACAAGCATCAGCCTTCTTAAAGAAGCCTGAGCAGACCTTAAGTTCTCCAGTTCAAAGCCATGGGACACAGTACCCGCTCAAACCAATATTAGCTGTTGGAAGCATCTCACAGAAACATCTGAACAGAGGGAAGGGAACCTTTCTATGGACAGTTAGCTGAAGAAATCAGGAAAAACCATTGGGAAAGAGATTCTAGAAAAATCCAAATGAGAAAGTTCAGGACCTTCTGGTCAACTTTATGGCTTCCCTCATAATTCTGGCCATCAGCTCAAATTTCAAGAGCGCCCACAAAGGTCCAAAGTCCCGCATTCTGTCTTCTCCTTTTCTTCTAATCACACAATTGAGTATTTATGTTACTGAGTAAGAAAGACTGCAATCACATTATAAACAATTTGAAAAACAAAGGGGAATTCTGGGTGATTTTTTTTTTTGCCCAAATTTCTACTGCTCTTCTAGTTTCTCATATGCAATTAAAAATATTATAAGGTACATATCACATAGACATTTATGTTACACTTTAAAATTAGTATTTTGAGTTAAAAATTGATTTTTTTTTTGAGTTGGCCGGGAACTCACTCTATTGCTAAGGATAGCCTTGATAACTTCATAACCTTAGTAACCAGGACAACTCTGGACCCTCCTGTCCCCACGTGCTACGAGTACAGGCATGTACCAATCTGTCCACTAGTTTCTTTTTATTTTTAATAGAGAATAATTTGATTTGCTGATTAGTATTGACACATGGTCCAGGTGAAAAGTATGGATAGTAGAGAAAAACCACAATAACACAATAATACTTCTGAGTTTTCTTTTGTTGTTGTTGGTTTTTCCCCCCATATTATATGTTGAATAAGAATCAGAATAAGAATGTTGTATTTTAAAGAATACAATTTAGGGGCCAGAGAAAGGGCTCAGCAGATGATGCTCTTGCAGAGGATACGGGTTTCAATCCCAGTACCAATATGGCAACTCCCAACTGGCTACTCGGTTCCAGATCTGCCTTAAGAGGCTTAAAAGAGCGTCTCAGCTGAGCTGCTGTAAGCCACCAGAGGCAGACGCTGGGGAGTAAACTACAGTGTTCTGCAAGTGCAGCAAGTTTTTATTAATAATTTATTAGTTATTATTTAATAATAAATCATTATTTCTGGCTGGCTTTTGAAACAGTTCAATCTTCTCACAGAATGCCATGTAAACCATCTCTCTGCTTCCAGCTTTCCCTACTTTGTATTACTTTAGAATTCTTAGAGGAAAATGTCCAGAAGTAAATCAGAAACATCTGTATGGCTTTGACACTGATTCTACTACCATTACTAACTTAAATTAATAATAATAAAAACAGCACATTGCCCAACAGGGTTTCTCTACACAGCCCTGGCTGGCCTGGAACTTGTCTGTAGACCAGGGTCACTGTTTCAATTGCATTTCATAGGTAGTAATAGGCTGAAAGTTGTCTTCCTGACCTATTTTTCTATCTTCAGTTGGCCCATGGATCTTTAGATTATTTTTCTACTTCTAAAAAAGGGGTGGGTGCTACATTTGTTAAACACGTCAATACTTTAATAAAGGGACTGCCATGCCACCAGACCTGCGGCTATGCCCCATCCCTCCCACACGCCAGTACTAAGGGCTGGTGACGCTAGGCAAGTGCTCTACGGCTGGAGTGTAGTCCTAAGGATTGTAGCTGGTCTGTTAGCGCTGACCGTTCCTTTCCACAGACGTTTCTTGGCCTCTTATCACAATCCCATCACAACAGTACAACTTGTTTCTCAGAAAAAAAGCATAGCCTAGAACTTATTAGCCAAGTACGCATCAGGGTCAGACATACTATGGCTAGGCTTGCGCGCGCGCGCACACACACACACACACACACACACACACACACACACCCGCCCATCAGCCAGCTGCTCTGCTCACAGAGCCCCCTCCTCCACCTCCAGTGCTGTGTCTGGCTTTGGTCATTTCCGCTCTCAGCATCTGTTCTTTTTCCATTTCCTTTGCTAAAATCTTTTCCCGACACTTTAATTACACATGACTCCCATTTTTTCCTTTTATAATATCCTTAAGTTTTCGTGTTCCCATGTTCTATGGGGGAAGGGATGCATTAAAATTCAATAGCTGCTTCTGTCTCCCACTCAAGGCCTCTGAGCCCTGGAATCTAAATTCTAGGTTACACCCTGAAATTGAGTTTTAAAAGATTTATTTATTTTTGTTTTATGTGTACAGGTGTTTTGCTTTCACGTATGTCTGCGCACCATGTTAATGCAGAGACCACAGGGGCCAGACAAGGTCATCTGACCATCTGGAAATACAGTTACAGATAGTTTTGAGTTGTCACATGAGTGCTGGGAACTGAACCCAGGTCCTTTGCAAGAGCAAAACGTCAGTCATCTCTGCAGGCCAAATCAGTATTTTTGGTTGGTATGCTTTTGCATGGTGTAGGGAATCAAACCTAGAACCTTATATATGCTAAAGAAATATTCTATCTCTGAGATATACTCCTGGCTCTGGAATCTGTATGTATTATAATTATCTTCTTAGGGTAATGTTACCTGGTTATACTAGATAGTCATCTTTGAAACTATTTTCTTAAAAAGTTTTGAGTCTGTCAGAAACCTTGTTCACAAAGATGGACATGATAGCATATGCCAATACATGCGAGGGAGAGACAGGAGAGTCAAGGGTTCAAGGCTAGGGATGGACTCTTTCCTGGGTCATACCATGTGCTTCCCAGGGCCATTAAAAAAAAAATCTGAATCAGATTTTCCACCTGTCCCTTAATCTCAGTGAGATCAAAACATAACTTTCCCCACCTGAACAGATATTTTATTCATAACCATATTGTTTAACAGTCAAGGCTAGAAACCTCGACATTGTCTGATGAGTATTTTCCTTCCTTCCTTCCTTCCTCTTTTTGAGACAGGGTCTCTCTGTAGTCCTGGCTGTCAGTGTAGACCAAGTCAGCCTCAGCCTCACAGAGATCTACTTTCTTCTGCCTATTTGGGGGTGGGGGGTGGGGGGTATGTGGTGTGGTTTGAAGACAGGGCTGCTCTGTGTGGCTCTGGCTGTCCTGGAACTCTTACTTCTGCCTCGTGAGTGCTTTAGTTAGAGTGCTAATTCTTTTTATTTATTTTTTTGTGTTGTGTGGCTCAGGATAGACATGACCTTTTGACGTGCCTACCACTGCCTTCCCAGTGCAAACTTTCACAAGACTGTGTGCCCCAATGCCAACCAGTGGATTCTTAGAAAATCGTCCATACCTAGTGTGAGACTTGTGGGGCACACCTGTAATCATAGCAGGTATTCCTGTGTATGGGTGTAGCCAGACCATGACGTCAGGTAACCTCTATGCCGATTTAGTTAGAATTTGTGCCGTAATACTGGTCAATAATTTTGAATATTTTCCCTTGATATTTCTGACCATTTTTTTTTTCTTCTGAACCTTCCTTTATCTCTAAATTATAACATATTTGACACCTCTGTGTATAGTTTTTGCCTTCTTCCAGTCTCCTCATACTCAGCCAGCTGTCCATTTTGCTTGTTACGGGGATTGAACCCAGGGCCTAGTGCATATATATAAAGGACACCCCTAGCCTTTCAATTTTTTCTTATCATCACCCTTACCATAGCTTCCTCAATCAGGCATGCAGTGTTTTCTATAGTCTAACACTCGGACTTCCAAGTCTACTGCTCAGTCACATTATTGAAGCTGTTTTGTTTCCTGCACTGCCAAGGAACAGAACCCAGGGCCTTGTCACTGTCCACCACTGAGCTCCAGAGCCCCGTCCTTACACTCTGGTCATGGTTTTGACTACTTTTTTCTCCCTTCTTTGTTAAAAAGATTTTTGGGGGGGGGGATGAGGTTTTTCTCTATCATCTGAAGCTGGCTCACTCTCACTACCCTTCAACTCTTCTGTCTCCCAAGCACTCCTATGTGCCGCCATGCCTGTCTTTCTATCTTTCTACCATATGTCATGTACTCTATAGTCCTTCTACCGTTTATCTCATATTCTAGTTGGATAGAGAACATCAATATATGACAACTCATACAAATGTATTTTGTTGTTTTTAGGTGATAGCGGTAATGCTCTTGTTTTAAAGAAAATGCATTCAAGTGTAAAAGTGAAAAGAAAAAGCTGGGTGGTGGTGGTGCACGTCTTTATTAATCCCAGCACTTGGGAGGCAGAGGCAGGCGGATTTCTGAGTTTGAGGTCAGACTGGTCTACAGAGTGAGTTCCAGGACAGCCAGGGCTACACAGAGAAACCCTGTCTCGAAAAAGAAAAAAAAAAAAAAGGGAAAAATAAAAGAAACACCTCCCTCCAATTCCATACCTTAGAGACAACCACCAAATGGGCTCACCTTCCTATGCCCCTTAAGCTTCTTCTCAGAGCTTCTAGGCCTGGCCCACCTTGTTGACAAGCTCTTCCTGTTTGGCTTGGTCATCCTGCTCGTGCCCAGAACTGAGGGGCTCCCCTAACTGACAGCTCTGTGTGAGAAGGTGTGCGTGGGTTCTGAGTGCCCCTCCTCGTGGCAGAAGGGCACAACAGCAGCATGCAGGGAGGAAAGGAACAAGAAAGGAGCAGCAGAGGCTCGTGTATATAACCTAACCGTGCACAGAAGCGCCCGGGAAAAGGCCCAACGTGTGCTTTAGTTAGAGATCATGGTTTAGCTAACTCCTTGTTTGAAGTCCTCTGACTGTCAGTTGCTGGGTCTCAGGAAGGATGAATTCCTATCGAGCGCCCCCGGTCTCAGGATACTCTCTGCTTCCAGTCTACGTATGTACCCTTCACCGTGTGGGTATCCCCAGCCACCACTTTTCATCTGAGCCAGGTCACTACTCCAGGCCCTCTTACACCCTGATTCACCCAGGAAAAACTCTACCAGACGGACATGAGCTATGACACACCATGTCCCTTCACCTACAGGAGCTTGAGACTCTCTGTTGTATCTGTCTGTGATCCGGAAGTAGTTTACAGAAAAACACCAGAAAGAGAGTCGTGGCTTCAGAGCACCCAGTCTGAGTTACTATGGCACACTGGCTTACTTTGATTAAAGAGGTTGTGCAAAGAGGGACAAGATTAACCAAATGCCTCAAACAAACCAGAAACCTGGAGAGTCCAGCCCTGGAGATGAGGCTGAGGACCAGCTCTAGGAAACTGTAACTAGGATCATTCCCCCAACATCTTTCCCATCTACCAAAGGAAAGGAGATACATATCCTTTCTTCCCTCTCAGGACAGTGCAACCTGCTGTCCTGAGCACCAAGGCTTAAAACAAAACAGCAAGGACAAGGTGCCTCGGGAGAATCCCCCAGCCACCATCAGGAGGGAAGCCAGTCTCTGCACAGAGGCCGGAGAGACACCTACCTTGACGCCGCCATCTGACTTCTTGTTCAATAGGCTTTTGGCAGCTGTGAAAACAAAGAGGCAAGTCACGTCTCCTGCACCACATCCTCTCTTCAACCTGGCAGCCAGATCTGCAAGAAACTGCTGAGCTAACCAGGGGCCAGGGGCCCCCACAGCTCCTGAAAGAAGGCCATTCATTCCAGTAGCTTCACTGCAGGAAGGACAGACATCTCGAGGGTTTCAGAGCCATGGCACACTAGGACTTCCTCTGCCATGGCCGAGGGCTCAGTGGAAGCAGGCGCCCTGTGCTTAGGGAGAGAAACCACATTCGGTACACGAGCTTCCTGGAGCACTGGAGTGCTGTCCTCAACAGCGTCTCTCCAGGCCTGGAAACAGTGCCAACGTGTAAGGGCGAGGGCTCCATTTCTAGACACCATGGAAGTCCTCTTGATGGAAGGATGCAAGACATCTCCGGAGTTTTCTCAAGAAAATAGTGTCACAGTTCACAAAGGAGACCAGACGTGAGGACAGACAGTCACAGACACAGAAACCGGGACCACCTACAGGAGGGTTTTGCCAAGGGGCTGAAGCCTTTCAATGGGCAGTACCTCACCAGTTTACTGGGCCCTAGCTATGGCCCTTTTCCATTCTCTGGATCCACGAGCAGAAGGATTGGCTAGAACTATGAGCTGCCGAACAGACTCCAGCCAACCATGGGGTAATACGCAAGGCTGAGGACCTACACCAGGCTTTTGGTGACACCGGAAGAGGTCATAGGAAGGCAGCGGACAGGGGGTGAGAGAGTTCTGGAGGGCACAGGAAACAGGACCAGCCCAACTCTCTGACCCACCCGACTGCGTAGATTTCCACCCGTGTCCTACCACCTGTGAGCTGTGTTTTGTGACTGACCATCATGAGTTTAACCACTTCTAGTCTCAAACTCTTTATTTATAAGATGGGATGAAACTGCACCTAGGTCTCAGGATGGTGGTGGGGAGCCAATGGGGTGCCTAAAAAGCACCTGCAGAGTGCTTGGCCCGCCAGGAGCCATGGCTACCGCTGCTGCGACTCCTGCCAGTCTCCTCGGTTCTTCAGGCGGCCATTCCTGTCTAAGCCATGTTCTATCTTTCTCCAGTGAGAGAAAGAGCATAACTTCATCGCATCTTGGTTCTCAAAAAATGGCCTTGATCTTTTTTTCTCCAGCCATGCTGTATATGGGCAAGGAAAGTATCACTGTGTCTATAGCAATAAGGAAAGTGTTAATGTGTCTACAGTAATAAGCCTGATTTGCCTATTGTTGTATTTATCAACTGGTTTTCAACTCAGGATGACCACTAGAAAACTTTAAAACTTTCACTTGGAAAACTTTAAAAACACTTATATTTATCCTACCTGCTAAAGATTCTGACTTTGTCTGGGGTGGGATCTTCTGAGTTTGTCTGGGGTGGGACCTTGTCATCAATACTTTTTTTTTTTTTTTTTTTTTTAATGAGCTCCCAGGTGGCTGGTGGTCCTGTATAGGCAGAGCTGAGAACCTACAACATACATGTTCTTAAGTATCTCTGTGTTACTGTTAAGACCATTACAGAGATGAGGGAATTAGGGGCAGGAGAGCCAACATGGTCAGTGTGTGACAGGGCTAGAATTCAAGCCAAGGGACAAATGACCCTATAGATTCTGTACAACACAGCTTTTTAGACCTGGAGGTCTGTAAACTCCAGGCTCCAAAATTTTGAGGCTTTCACTGAGGGGTCTTAAATGGTGCTGTAAAAGTCTAGTCTTAGCACCAGACAGCTTCAGGCCATGCCCAGGGCTGTTTGCAGGTCAAGCCCTTGGGCCATCTGGAGGAAAGGCTCCTACTGCCCAACTCCGAGTCCCCAGGCTACTGCCTCCTGAGAGTTGTCAAGCGCCCAGCATGCACGGCTGGTTAGGGGCCTTCATAACATCAATGTGCTTGCAGATGCCAAGTTAGGTGGTCCGTATGGCATGCCCATCTCAGCCCGCAAGCATGGGACTCGCCTCCCTGGTGAGTGGGCCTGGCATGCTGGCCCTACTGTTGGGGTGGCAGGGGGCCAAGGCAGGCGGTCAGGGAGGACTCATGCCACGTACCTTGCCCGGCCAGGCCGGCGGCGCTCGCGGCAGGCGAGGCGGGGGCGGAGCTCTGCCTGCCAACTGAGGGGATACAATCTCTCAGTGCACAGAGCTGCCGCAAAGCCACGGGGGCCAGTCAGCAGTGAGCATGCCCCAGCAGGAGGCGTAGGAGCTGCTGGCTGTCCACGCACAGCAAGGCCCAGGTGGCATGGCCAAGCCAGCCGAGCTGGGGTAGAGGAGGCACCAGGGGACAGACTGAGGAGGCAGGAGCAGCCAGCCCTACAGCAGTCTGGGGGCCTGTGAGGCTTGGACAGGCTGAAGAGACTACCATGCCTCAAATTCATGGCCATGGCTTCATTGCTTGTCCCCACGATCACTTTAGCTTAAGAGCCTGCAGGTAAAAGTCTGACCTGGTGGGAGGCAGGTTCTTTTTCTGAGGAAACCAAGCTGTTTTAAATGAGCCTGTTCTCAGAGTGCCTGGAGCACAGAGCATTTCCCTCACGACATCCCAGGAGAGAAGGACTGGGACATGGCAAGCCCCCATATGACCCTTGACCTTTATGGGAAAGCCCCAGCTCCTTCCTTAGACAGGTCTCTCTCCCTGTAAGGAGTGAGCCAAGAAGAGATTGCTTTCCTCAGTCTGTATTTCATTGTGCACTGAGGATGAAGATACCCAAGAGGGGAGCCCCAGAGACAAAAGGAAGGCTGTCCAAGTTAGTCAGATGCCAGCATCTTTCCAACCACTGTGTACGCCATGGATCCACTTGGGAAGCAGTCTAGCTTATGCCTAAGGACACAGGTGACTGCCCTTCACCACACCTGTAGAAGTCTCCTTCTGCAGCCTGGCCCTTACTCGTCCCAAACTCAGGGCAGAAGAGGCCAACGTGGAAAGCTCAGAATATCCTTTCGTTTCCACTGTCCCTTCTGACCGAGGATAAAGTAAGCTCAAAGGCCAGAAGGCTCCTGAAGGATGAGTCAAAGCTCTTTCCTGACAGAACCTGATGCCTAAAACCAGGACACTAATGTCCTGAAACGGAAAGGGAGATGGACTCGCAGCCCCAGATCACAGGACAGGGCACTTGCTTCTGACGGGCCAGACTGCACAAGCAGCAGCCGCCGCCGCCTGTCTCCACGTTTCTTTGACTCAGGAGAGAGGAGCTATCGCTCTACAGGCAGCACAGACATGCCCTTGAGCGTCCTCTAAGAAGGCTGTGAAATCAAGAAAACAAGGCTACAAGTCCTTACAGGATAAGGAGCACTGCGGGGGCTGCCACCCTCTCTCTCTGTGGGAGGCAGCAAGCCACACGCTTCTGCTCTCTCTTGAAGGACACCATGATCTTCTTCTACTGTGTACTCATACGGTAAATGCCTCTAAACCAGGGTTATCCTGGGCTCACTACTCAGTCCGAACATTCTGGAGCCCTGTGGTCCAAGGCAAGAATTTATAGAGCCCTAGCTTTCCTGCCCGATGCCTCCTCCAACCCAAAGCTCTGCAGTTACCCGGAACCAGGCTCCAGCAGGACCTGAGCTCAAAGATGAACGCCCTGGCCAGGATGGCCACCTACTGTAACTGGTGGGCAGCTGGCACCCCCTCACAAGCCCCCCTCATGGCGGTGCAGGAGATAAGCAAGGGAAGAGTCTTGTTAGAAGGATGAGAAGGGGAGGGAGGGGTGTCTTTAACCGAAACAGCGAGGCTGGGGTTAGAGGAAGGGAGGACCGAGGGCCAAAGCAAGCTGGGCGGAGACCTCTCTGCCTTCAGTTACGTCTTGACATTAATCTTTTCCTCAAAGAAAAGCCACTGTGCTCCCAACTGGGGGTGAACAGTGAAGGTGAGACTGGGGTAGAGGGGACTGGGATGTCTTGCATCTTAAAAAGAAATGTCAAGTGTGATTTGCAAATTACTGACCCAACTCTCCCAAGTCGCCATGCAAATGTACCTCTCTGCCACTGGTCTCTTCACTTTTGTGCCTACTGTTACAGAGAGTACTGTAAGCCTCAGCCAGTGCGGAAGGGTTCGGCACCTCGAATAATTTCTATTAGGCACCTCTTCTTGGACACAGAGAAGTTAAGAGATGATCTTAGGTGGATGAAACTGAGAAGACACACTGTAACTCTCATCTCTCTTTCCTCTGGTACATTCTCCAATACCCTAGCTGGCTAAAACCTTAAGAACACTGAGGAGTCTTTGGAGAATTGCACACAGATGGGGACAAGCCGCATGGGAAGCTGGCAGGCTACTCTTGGGCAGTCTGAAGAAACAGAATTCCTAAGTTGGAGGCTCAGAAATGCCCTTCCCTCCACATCTGAAGAAACTGGGTAACAGAACCCAGCAACAGCTGCCCTCACAAGAGGACCCTGTCCACCCTCAGGTGGGGCCTGAGGCAGCTGTGCAGCCCGGGCTGACCAGATTCCATCCTTGCCCACTCACCTCTGCAGAGTGAAAGTGTACAGCTGGGAACACATACCTGAAAAGTTCCTGGAGACAAGCATGGTTGTGAGGATGGCACCCTGTGGAAGAGAGAGTCCTGTGAGTTCAAATGGACCTTAGGAATGGGCAGCCTGGCCTCAGGCGAAGGCCCTTGGCCAGAGCCTAAAGATACCAGTTTTCTGGTGCCCCGATATGAACAACCTTCACAACCCCGTCCCAACAAGAGGGGAGCTTCCCCGTGAGAACAGGCAGGAGCTACACTGTCGAAAGCCCCAATTCTGAAAGGCCAGTGACCCAGAGGTTTCAGGCCCACCTTCAGTTTTCTCCGGGCGTTGAATTTGCGTAAGCACTCCACCGTCTCTTGGCGATGCATCATGGATGCCACTGTAGACCGTTGCTGGAAGCCAAACAGACACGTCTGTGAGATCCCCATCCCAGATCCCCCCCGGCCCTTGCCTTTGTTCCCCATCTCCTGAGCACTGATGGCCGGCCAGGATAGGGTCACACACTCCGCTACCCTCCCCAGTGCTGACCAGCCGAGGCCATGGGAGAGAAAAGGCCTTGAGAGCAGAAGTGCCACCACCAACTCAAGGTTATGTGAGGACAGTTTGAGCGAGAGAACAACCAATAATTGATGCTACACGTGGGTGCCAACAGAGCTTTTCGAAGGCAGCTGAGGAGTGTCTGCCGTGATGTGATCCTGGTCCAGAGACTGCCTCAGCAACTTTATGGAGTCCTTGCTGCAGTCAAGACTGCACAGGAAGACAGGCTCCTGCTCTACAAAACGCCTATGGGGTCTTCAATGAAACTGCGTTCTGAAAAGCTGAGAATTACCTTGAAGTAGAAGTTATCTTTATTTTTCTGTCGTAGCCCCAGGCTGGCCTTGAACTCATGACCTTAGCCTCTCAAGAGCTGGTGAGATGTGTACCACCACGCTCTCTTCTTTTTTCATTGGTTTGGAAGGATTTCTTTTTTAAACCCAATGCATTTACTTTTCATTTCCTTGCCCCCTTAAACTGAGTCCACTGGATGTGGTCTGCGCACCCCTGATGGCTCAGGGCGCTAAGGTAAGCATCATTTGCTATGCAATACTGATATAATGACGTCCTGGGGGCTACGGAGACCTACGGGACTGCAAGTCGTGGGCCCATACAAAAGACCTCAACAGTCAGGACTTCTGCGATTCTTGTGTGTCTGCAGTCTCAGTCAGCCAGGCTGAAAGCAAATGCTAGGCTCTATGGCCTAGAGCGCCCACACCTTGCCTTTCTCCAGCCCACCACTCCCTTTCCTGGTTCCCAAATCAATTCCCTTCACTTTCCCCCCACTCCTGTGTGTGTGTGTGTGTGTGTGTGTGTGTGTGTGTGTGTGTAAAATTCCCCACAGAGAAATTAAAGGCTACCATGCATGCCCTGTTTCTGCTTCAGCTCCCATGCCGATTTTCCCATGCTTCATCCTAACCCGAGTCTCAGATGCGCCCGCCCTCTCTCCCCTTGCTTTCTACACCCGTCCTTCTTCAACCAATCTCCCTCTGTATTAGATTCTCTTTTGTAATCTTTATATTCTGTTCAAACTTCCATCAAACAAAATCTTAAAAACTACAACACCACTAGAACGGGAGGACACTATATTGTGCGGAAATAAGCCAGACACACTTTCAAGCATTACTTAATATCTGTTCCCTCTCATTTATGGAAATTAAAAACACAAAAAGCAGGTAGCAGGAGGATGTTCTTGCGGAGGACCCAGGTTCAGTTCCCGGCACCAGCATGGTGGCTCACACCCATCTGTAGCTCCAGTCCTAGGGATCCAGGTCCCTCTTCCGGGCCCCAAGGCCCCAGGACCCATGGGGTGCATCTATGTACATGCAGGCAAGACACTCACGCACATAAAAAAATTTAAAGTAAATCTTAAAAGACAAGTATTAGTGATTCCTGGAGGCTGGAAAGAAGGTGTGTGGGTAGAGGCGTTGAATACTGCATGGCGTAAGCTTACACAAATCATCACAATTAACAGTGCACATTTATATGTACAAATATGTATCAACAATGGAAAACAAGAACACACAAAGCTTCCTGACCCACGTCCTTCCTCTAAGTCATATCAGTCACTTGCTCCTTCACTGCCTGGCTCCCCAGCCTTCTCAGCCTCAGTTCTCTGGAGACATGTGAGTCTCTCTCCTATCATATTCCGCTATCTGTGAAATAATGAGAGCGTGGGTCCTTCCTATCTTAGCCGGGTCTCACTCAGCAGCCGGCTGCGGATGCTCTCTCTCTCTCTCACTAAGGCCCACCTGTTCTTAGCTCCCGTGTCTTCTCTGATCATACAGTCGTCGTCTCCAACCTCTCTGTGTGACTCATCTACCTCCTCGCCCTTAAATGCTGGTATCTAGCGGCCATCTCTTCTCTGGCTGAAGCCACACAAGCTTACAGTACGAATCTGTTCAGCACAAGGACAACTTCACATATTTCCAAACCCCCAACGTCGCCCATGAGGAGCCGACAGGCCGCACTCCAACCTCTCATCTCTACAGACCCCTCTTTCCCACATTCCATGACACCTCTTTGATGCTGGTATGGGAACCCAGGGTTTCATGTATGCCAGTAAAGCAGCATTCTACCACCAAACCACATGCCCAGACCATACAGCCATGGTTCTTATTGCCCAGGAGACTGACTCAGCTGCTGGCTCTTTAGCGCCACACTCAGGGTCCACAAAACACAATCGAGTTCTCCTGGGGCCATGACCTGCACAGCCATCTGCTCACTGACCCATTGGCCTGCCCTCTCCTTGGTCCTTAAGTCCAGGCGTTAAATCCTTCAGATTCTCTTATTGGGCAGCACCACCCACTCCTGCACCTCCTCCCTCGGCTAAGACCTCAGCTGGCCTTCCTTAGACAGTTGTGACAGCTTCTTGCCTCTCTGCCTCCAGCCTCAGCAATTCCATTTTCTACAGAGCTTCCAAACTCAATGCTAAATGCAAATAGCTCACTTTAAAACTCTACGCTTCAGAATACAAACTTCAAGTCTTTAGGCAGAGGCTGGTATGACATACAATCTTTTGGGGGTGGGTGGGTAAGGGGACTGTTTTTTCGAGACAGGGTTTCTCTGAATAGCCTTGTCAGTCCTGGAACTTGCTCTGCAGACCAGACTGGACTCAAACTCAGAGATCTGCCTGCCTCTGCCTCCAAAGTGCTGGGATTAAAGGTGTGTGCCACTGCCTGGCATCATGCAATCTTTCCCCCCCCTCACTCTTTAGCAATCCTGGTCATGGTAAAGCAAATACTTAACATTCCTTGCTGGGTGACCTTCTCCTGTGGTTTCTTACTTTCTTCCCTAATAACTGCTGTCTGCTGGGTAACAACTGGATAGATCACCTTCTCCACAAAACCTTCTGTGACCCTAATGCCTATCAGGGGCAGTAGACACTCCTGGATCTGTTACTTTTGTGTGTGTTTGTCAGATTATAGACATGGTTGCTTGTCTGAATGCCTGTTTCCCCAAGTCTTTGGGGCGAAGACCATGGCCCCATTCATCTCCAGGAACTGTCTGGTGACCAGCACAAAAGGGCATTCAATAAACATGGTAAATGACAAAACGTATCATCCTTCAAGATACTATACTCTGCCCTTTCCTTTGTCTGGAAATAGCTGTTTGGGCTTGAGAGAACTGTGAATGAAAACACAGTGTATCAGTCTAAACTGATAGCCTAGGAGGAGTTCCTGGGAACTCAGCTCAAGAGCGTCCCAGCCGAGCTTCAGTCCCAGTACTTCAGAAGCCTCCCTCGTGCATTCCCTGACGCCTTGTCAGAGCTGAGGCCCACGTATATCCTGGGCTTGGGACTTTGCACTGGGGTACCAGCTGTGTTCCACCATCAACTACCTCTTGTAATTCAGGAACAGAACCAAATCACAGCCTCACCACAAGTACGAGAGACAAGCCCTATGAGCACTTTATAACTCCCAAGTCCCCCGATGACATTTATTGACCTTGGGCTCCACTCGCCCCTCCCCCGCCCTCCTCCTGAAGCCTTGCGGGAGGCGAGGAGTACACCAGGGCTGCTGCCCCCAATCTCCGAGACCAGGGGAAAGGCACTTACGCAGACCCACGGGTGCTTGAGAGCCTGGTCGGCCGTGATGCGCTTGGCGGGGTTTATGGTCAGCATCTGGTTGATCAAGTTCTTAGCCTCAGGAGTGACCGTGTCCCACTCTGGTGATGGGAACTGAGGAGCGGGGACAGGGAAAGGGAGACAGGAAACCTGTGAGCCTTCTACCCTGAAACTTAGCCTGACTTCATTCCAACTCTTAAACCTGGGATACTTCGTGGCACCCAAGAGTTGGATACGCTGTGTCAACTTAAAGACTTGAAAGGCAGACAGAATAGTAAGTGTTAGGATGCCAATGCCTCAGATCATCGAAGGAAAGGAACTGGCATTTTCTGCTTTACCTTTCTCTTTTTACTAAGGAGAAAACAGGCTTTGCAATGTGCCCAAGGTATCAAAGCAGTGGCTTCTAAAATCCTCCCTCTGTGATATAAGACACCGCGTAGTTTCCTTATTCTTTGTGGAAACAGACCAAAGAGCTTCATTGAGCTCCTTAATTCTATAGCTAATGGGAGCTTTTTTTTTTTTTTTAAATCTGTTCCCTGTACATAAGGTGGCAAGAATTGAGTCCTGTATGCCCATCCTTGGGTCCTCAAAGTCCCTTGATGCTACCAAATGACAGTAACACTGCTCCCTGGGACAGACCCCTAGGGGCAGGGCATCTGCCCTTCCAGGAGCGACTGCCCTGCTCTCAGAAAACCCATCCTTACATCGTAGGCTCCAGCTTTGATCTGCTGATACAGCTTGTGCTGATCCTCATCCCAGAAGGGAGGGTAGCCCACCAGGAGGATATACAGGATGACCCCTGCGAGACAGAACACACAGGTCACCGGGGTCAGTCACCAATCCCTGAGGAACCAAGAAAGGTCATGCAGGGCTCAGGACCACCCAGAAAGGGAAGGCTGGGCCAGAGTTAAAGGTGGATGCCAGGCGATAATGTCGTACCACTGGCCCCTCCCTGCTGTGCCTCACGCCTTATGGCACCAAGCCATGTCAGAGACTTTAGTCTGTCCTCTAAGGTGTGGATGAGTCCTTCTCCAAGAAGGAATAATCCAGGAAGCTGCTTGGGAAGGAGGACATGACAGGAGCAGCTCTCCCACGGGAAGGAGCGCAAACACCACCATGATTTCACAAACAGCAGGCACTCGTGGAACCCAGAAGGAATGAATGTAATGCCTCTTGTCATCACAGGAAGCCAAGGCCCATAACACCAAAGAGCTGAGGGTGTGGACTGGGCTTACCGCAGGCCCAGATATCCACAGGTTTTCCATAGGGATCTTTCCTCAAGACCTCAGGGGACAAGTAACCTGGGGTGCCGGCAAAACCTGCAGCAGAAGAGAGGGCAGAGCCGAACTGAACCCACTTTCTCTCCCAAGTCCACATCTGTAATTTCCCCCAAAGCACCCTCCTAATGCTGGCTGCGTTTACTATATAAGCTCTCAGCACCCAGGCTGTAAAAGACAGGCGGGGCTACGTTGCAGTGCCTGGAATTTAAATCTGAGGGCAAGTGCTTGTGCCTACCAGGAACTCAGACACCTCCCCAGAGGCCATAAGAATGCAGTGCTGACAGCAGCCAGACCCACTGTACTGAGTCATGAGGGCCAGGAGGGGCCTTAGTGGCCCCCCCCACCCTCCTCTACTTTCTGAAAAGGCCAGGACCATTAAAGGCCTCACTTCTAGTTCTGAAAGAGGAAGGCAGACCAGGAAAAGGAGGAAGGGCGGAGGCTGCATTCTCGGAAGACAGGGTCACCCTTACCAAACCAAGCCTGCTGCTCTCCCTGCACTTCGATGGCCAGGCCAAAATCAGCTAGCTTGACCGCAGCACCCTTGCATTTACTCGCCAGCAGCAAGTTCTCAGGCTGAAGGAAGAAGGAGAACTTTATGAGGCATCCACCCCGGAGCCAAAAGGGAGCCTGCTCTGGGCTCACAGTACCACTACCTAGCACCAGGTGGCGCCAACAAGTCACAAGTAGGAGGCAAAGGCAGGCAGCCTGGTTGAGTACCTTCAGGTCCCGGTGGACAATGTCATGCTGGTGGATGTGGTTAACACTCTCCAAGATCTGATGTATACAGTGGCTGAAAGAACAGCACAGGCAGATATCAGTGCAGGGCTAAACCTCCTTACCAACGACTGCCCATGCAAACCACAGTTGCCGAAAAAAAAGCTAGAACCCTGGGCTTTGAATGTTATCTAGTTCAACCTATTTTGTTTTTATATTTTAATTAAAAAATAACTATTGACTTCTGATGAACAATGGGATTTTCTGCTACAGGTACAGCACCTAATACATCACCTCAAATGCTTATTCTTTCTAGTGAGAACACTTAACATCCTTTTTTTGTATGTGTTAAAACCTTGCCAGGCAGAAGGTTACACATGCCTTTAATTCTAACACTTGGGAGACAAAGGCAGGTGGATCTCTGAGTTTGGGGCTAGCCTGATCTCCAAAGTGAATTCTAGGACCGCCAGGGCTACACAAAGAAACCCTGTCTTGAAAAAGTGAAACCAAATCGAACCAACCAACCATCCAACATCACTAACTATAATCACCTGCTGTGCTTAAATAAGACGTGGGAATCCTTTCCCCCTATCCGACCACCAAAACGCCCCTTTCCTCACCTACACTCGCCCATTCTGGCTTCCGCTAACTACAATTCCTCTTTTCCTCATGAGATCATCCTTTTTAGAATCCACACGTAAGTAAGATCATGTGGTATTTGTCTTCGTGTGCCTGGCTTGTCTCGCTGAACATAACGTCACCCAGGCTCACCTATCCTGTCATTAGTGACAGAACTTCCCGGTCTTTTTAAGGCTCAGTAGTATACACTACTCTTTTTGTAATCCATTCATCTGCTAATGGACATTCAGGTTGTTTCCATATCTTGGTTATTGTGAATAATGCCGCAGTGAACGTGGGTGTACAGACATTTATTTTAACGTCCTGATTTTAGTTCCATTGGGTATTTACCCAGTAGTGGGAATGCTGGATTCATATGGTACTTCTATTTTTAGTTTTTCTGAGAACCATCCATACTGTTTTCCAAAAATGGCTATATGAATTTACAACACCAACAGTGTATGAAGGTTCCTTTTTCTTCCTTTTTTCCTTTCCTTTTCCTATTTTGAAGTCTTCCTGCTATGTAGCATACGCTAGCCTGCAGGCTGCTCTGTGACCCAGGCTGGCCTTCATGATCCCCCTGGCTCAGCTTCGAGACCGCTGGGATCACGGATGTGTGCCCCGCGCTCAGCGGGGAGCTCTCTCCCCTCCGCACCACCCTCCGCAGGGATGCAGTGTGGGCCTAGGTAAAGTCACGTGGGTTTTCTAGAGTGACGAAGCCTTAAGGCAAAGACTGGAGTTTGGTTTCTAGGGATTGGAGGATGCTAAATATTCCTAAGGAGGGTGAGGACCTCCAACCTCTTCCTTTTTTTTTTTCCCTTATAAGCAAACTTCTTCTCAGAGGTGAAGTTAATACCATAACCTGGGGAGACAGCACTGGTGGGCATTTCCCGAGTGACTCTTGCCCTACCTAAGATATTAACTGCTCTAAAGTGTCTCATCTGGTCAGGAGGTAAGAGAAGCGCAGAGACTCCTTCCAGAAATAACATATTTAAGAGGCTCTAAATAGGCTCTATTAAATGTCTACATAGCATATGTGATGATTTTGCACAGGAAAAAAAAAAAAAGCCAACCTCGCGCAGAACCACATTCCTGTTTATTAAAGCAGACTGTTCACCTTGCAAACTCGCCTGCTAGTCCTAGAGTCAAATTCCTGGCGGCAGGTGTGAGTACTCCAGAGCAATAGTGTCCACTCACTTGGAGGGTGGGTGTGCCCTCCAGGAGACATGTGGCAATGCCTGGAAATAATGGTGGCTGGCACAACTTGGAATGGGGGCCGCCACCAGAGCTCTGCCGAGCGGTCTGCGTCTAAGCTCTCTCTGTGCATAGAAGAGACCCTCACAACAAAAAAGGTATCCGTGCTAAAGGTCAGTGCCATCGAGGCTTAAGACCACTGGTACGTGCCCAGTCAGCTGCCTCCGCCAGGTGTGCAGGGCAGACCTGCAGGAGATCCACGCGTGCCGGCCCACACAGCCTGCACGTACAGTTTGTGTCTCTGAAATCTGGTAGTACGGCTCCTATGAGAGTCAAAGGGTCAATGGATGCCATCAGACCTGGACACTGAGGCTCAGGGCCTCCTGCAGCATACAGCCCAACAGTTTGCCAAAGGAACTTTAAGACTGAGCTTCAGAGGCGAGTCTACACAGAAATGTATAATTAGAACAGAGCCCGGCTAGCAGGGAGAGCCTTCTGGCCAAAAATGGCAAAAGTGCGAAGTGTCCCAGCAGAGCCAGGCCAAGCCCACTGGTACAGTCCTCCCACCCCCAAGCTCCCTGAGCTATCGCTGCTGCCTCCTCCCACCCACAGCCTGGTCCTCCCCTGCTGGCACTGGAATTCATCTCTCCACTTGAGAATTTTTCCCCAGGCTGAGGCATCTGAAGTTGATCAGCAAACATCGGCTGTTCAGGATTGAGAAATTCGTGAGGAAGCGGCACTCCCCCTCTCTCTAGAGGCAGCCTGAGCCAGAGAAGCTGTAGGCAGGATAACAAAAATCAGGCTGTGAAGGGGGAGAGAGAAGGTGGGCAAGGCAGGCCACTCTGGCACCTGAGCACCTCGATGTAGGTGGGCCGGCCGTGCTGACACATGCACCGCATGAGGGTCACTGGCTTAGGTGGAGAACACTTCCTCACGCTGAACTGGTCATGATGGGAAAGTGACAAAGGCTGGAAGATCCCAAGGAAGCTTTCCAGTTCCCCCTTTCTCTGATCCCAGGCTGCTATGTAAGGAACTTGTACATGTTAGAATTTGTAGAGGGAAGAGATACAGAGAGGGCTATTGGGCATGCTTGTGAGTATATAATAGTGTGTGTGTGTGTGGGGGGAGGTATTTTTGCAGTAATAGGATAAAAGTGACCTAAAAGAGACTTTGAAAGAAATCAATCTAGGCACGTTGAATATTTAACTTCTGCTACTATGCACAGAATGCAGCCCTACCACATCTTTACAGGCTCTTGTCCAGACAAGAGTCCAAAGATTACTCAAATAACACACACACACACACACACACACACGCACGCACGCACGCACGCACGCACGCACGCACGCACAAGCCAGGACTTACTTCAATCCTAATTCAAAGGGCTTCACTCAGACAACCAGGATCCCTCTTACCTGGCATCAGCCTCACTGTAGTACTCTCTGGCCACAATGTCTTCAAACAATTCCCCTCCGGTAACACTGTAACCAACAGAAGAAATGGTCAGAAGAGGTGGGGCCCACTGGCCAACTCCAGCATCCATCAGGTAACTAAGTCATACAGTAACACGGCTTTTAGAGCCATCCCAACTCCCCATGTACTTTGGGAGCCCAGAACATGTTCATCCTTCAAGGGCACAGGGCCTCTCCTAGGGCTAACTAACATGGGCTCTCCCCTCCTTCCTGACAGTTCTGGTTCTATAACCTAACAGATCACTAACACTCAGAGAGTGATAAAAACACAGGAATCCAGGAAAAATATTCTAACTACAAAAAGTCAGAGCTTTCCCTAAGACCATTATGGACATTATCTATGGCAGTGTGAAGGCAGCCCTACTGCGAGAGTTGAAGAATATTGAGAGCACAGACACAGAGGCTCAACCACGGCGATACTGAACAGGGCTTTCCAGGAGGTGACGAGCTACTCCTAAGACATTACAGAGCAACCAAAGTGGAACAGACAGAAATGGAACTCGGTCCGAGACTCCTAAAGCCACTTCCAACTTCCCAGAATTGTGAAGGACGTACAGAGAGTCATTATGTCTCCAATAAGGGAAACACACCAAGAAACAAGAAACAAACATCTGCACGAGTTATGCACGGAACAGACCGAAGGGAGCAAGGCCGCCCTGGGGCTCAGGCTCTGGGAGACAGAGAGGAACGATGAGACATTGGCCGGGAACACTCATCCCCAGAGAAACTTCACCAGTCCTTTTCCTCAAGCAATGGGAAGGAGCCCTCAGCAGAGGCCGAAGGCCCGGGTTATCCTTTCCCAAGCTTCCATCCTCAGCTGGAGAGAAAGGTCCCCATCCCCTCAGAAAGTGGCACTTACAGGTCAAACACGAGGTAGTGAAACCCTTCTTCAGAAATACTGTCATGGAGACGCACTGTAAGAGAGGAGATGGGAACAGAGATTAGCAGAAAAGAACTCAGAAATCCTATTCTCTGTAGCAACCCCACCCAGCCCCATCTTGTCAGCCTCCTAGGACTTGCTTCTGAAGATGCCGCAGAGAAAAGTGGCCAGGTGCCTAGTATCCCTTGGGCCACAGGTACACGGCTACAGCAAGAGACTAGTGCTCGGTTTCCACTGCAGACCCAGGCCAAGAGAGAGAAGCTTTGTGGCTCAGAAAATCAGTCGGATGGAGACAAGCTAGAACCTCTGAAGGGGCTAGTCCCACAGAAGGTGCACCTAAGACACTGCACGGCACAGGAATAGTCACAGACAAGGCGGGAGAGGCCAGGAGCTCTTTCAGAGGAGGAAGTGGGAGCAGCAGGAAGAAAGGGTTTGGGAAGAGGCAGGACCCGTCAGAAAGACATATGGAGTAGGCAGCACACATACTCAGGCAACCAATACAGCAGCTGCTTTGAGACAGGGTTTGTATATACAACCTCAAAGTCAGTATGCAGTTGAGGACAGCCCTGAACTTGTGACCCTCCTGCCTCTATCTCTCAAATGTTAGAATTACATCTATATGTCACCACACCTAACTAATGTGGTGCTGGGTGATCCAGGACTTCATGTATATAGGCAAACACTACCTAGTGAGCCACACTACCCACTGAGGCGAATTTTCTGTTCTTCCAAATATTTCTACTCCCACCCCCTTTATTTTTAAGACAGAGTCCCACTATATAGCCCTGGCTGGCCTAGAACTTGTGATGAAGACTAAACTAGCCTCAAACTGAGATCTGCCTGCCTCTGCCCTCTCCAGTGTGGGGATTAAAGGGTCACTATGCCACTATGCCTAGCCCTTATTTATTTTTGAGATAGCATATTGTTACATAGCCTAGTTGGCCTAGAGCTTACGGCAATCTTTCTACCTTATTGTCTGGAATACTAGGACTACATGCATGTACCAACTTGCCTGGTCATAATAGCCGTTTATTCAATGTATACTGTGTGCCAGCCTTGGGGTAGCTTTATGTCATCCACTAGTGATTCCATACGCACATCTTGAGCAATAAATATAGTGTGCCAGATCCTAGGCTAGATGATGGCATTTAGGAAGGACAGAGTATTCCAAGAGTTTATTACACTGCCCTGAGATGACTGCTACTTCCATTTTACAGAACAGAACCATGGATGCTTTGTCGGTAAAGGTTAAACAGTTACTAACTGGTGGGTCCCAGACTCTAAAAGCTACTACTCAACTGCAGCCTATAAGATATGTGGTTAGCCCACATAGGCAGCAAAGCAACAGAGCCATCGAGAGAGTACTCACAATGTGCCTACAACAGTACTGTAGATGTGTCCAAGAGGGCAGCAGCAGAGGAGGCAGCTCAGCCCATCAAGCGCAAGGAAGGGCTGGCAAGCACAACCCTTCTCAGTGCCTGCCTCTATAGTTCTTGGGCAAAAGACCAACCTGATGTCTTCTCTCTAGCTCAGACTACAAAGATCCCCCTGGGTTAAATGCCAACCCTGAGATCACTCTAATATAGTCAGCATTTGCGTTTGCTACCTATGTGGGTGTTCTTGTCTCTCCCCTCACCCAAACTCTTCCTATAGGACTTCAAAGGACTTCCTTCGTGCCTTTGACCTCTGCTCCAATGCTCAACAGTTGCAGGAAAACCTTCCAGAGCATTTCAGGAATGGCCTGACACCAAAGCAACTGGTGAGGTGCTTGGGCAGAAACAAATGATGGTGCCACTTCCTTGGCAGGCCCACACTGCTGCCCTCGCCAGTGCCAAAGCATCCCTCAGGCCTGGGGCACTTCCTGTGTCCCCTTCAACAAAGGAAGCAAGAGCAGCCAGAAAGCAAAATACCAACTCTGCCGCCGCAAGGTACTGAACGTCACGACAGCTCCCTTTCCCACACGAGGAGCGAGGACTCCACCAGCCCTGCCCGGATTCAGGGCTAACAGTGGCATTGGCCATCCCGCCCATCTTATCACGTCTCTAGCAGACAGGGGAGGGCTCTGGACGAAGGAGCCACAGTTAGAGCACCTGCTGCCCTCCCACCCACAGAGCCGGCTCAGTCAACTCCCCAAAGCCCTCCTCCCCCCTCGTTTCTCTTCTCTGGTCTCAGTCAGTGCCTCATCCTGAGTCCTGCTGCGGCTGCTCCCTTGCTTTCAAAAGGACTTTCCATTTAATTAAAAAAAATTGCTATTAAAAAGCATTAAAGTGTGTAATACAAATAATCCCCTAGAAATCAGCTGTCCCAGAAGCCAAAGACCAGCTTCATTAGGGAGCTGACTAACAGCAGCCAGGCACGGAGCTGACAGGACAGCAGGTAGGAGGCTAACAACCACTCCCAGGGGAGCCCAGGTGCCCTGCCCTGCCCTGCCCTGCTGGGCTTGGCCTTGAGCCTTGAGGTTGGCCTCACCTGGACAACCTCCTCCCAGTACTCCACCCTAGCCCTCCTAGCACTGTAGGTCTAGGAGCAGGGCCAGAGGCACAGACACCCAGGCCTTTCCCCTTCTGGAGGAAGGCCACACAGGGTGCAGGTGGGCGGGGATTAGCAGAGGAGCAGAAAGCTAATCCTTCCAGGCCACCCTGCCCCAAAGGTTCTGATGTAAGCCCCACACACCGCCACTAAGACAAGGGGGCTCTGAATAACACTGCTTTATTTTTTCTATTTTAATCTGTAAAGAAAATTAATAGGAACTATGGACAAGGAAGAGAAAATTAACTGTGCCATATTAAGCACAGCTGATTCCTGATTAAAATGAAGATGACTACGATTTAGTTAAGCCATTCCTATGTGCCATCCACTGTGTTACCCTTTTAAGACGTCATCTCATGTAACCAAGGCAGGCCTTGAACTCACTACACAGCTGAGGATAACTTGAACTTCTGATCCTTTTGCCTCTTCCACCGCCTCCTGAGCGCTGGGATTGTGGGCATGCACAGCCACACCTTGTTTACGCAGTGCCAGGGACCGAACCCAGTGTCTTGTTCCTGACTGGCAGGGGCTGAGCCAACTGAGATACACTGCCAGCCCGTGTGAAGGATTTATGAGAGGACTTTACTGAACCCCCACTTTAACTCTCTCAGACAACTGTGTGTGACACCCCACCAAAGGGAAGGAAACAGGCTTAAAAAAAAAGTTCAAAGTCACGCTACATAGCGGGACTTGAAGCCACAAACTTGGCAAACTAACATCAAGATCCTTCCTATCACAGACTGACATTTTGTCTATCCTCTTGGGTAAAGAAGTTCCATCCTGTCCCTGACAGCTCTGGCCATTCTAATTGGTTCAACATATCCATTAGCTGGCTACCCTGAAGCAAACACTGCGGTATATACAGCTGTGAAGAGAAGAAGCCAGGCCCTGTCCCGACAGAGCGTACCCCACAAAGAAGACAGGCTCCAACTAACAATTATACAAACATGGAACTAGTTACATAAATGGTACTATGGGTACATGGAATAATGTCATTAGACACCCAGCCCATGTCATAGTAATTACAAGGCACAAAGGCCAAGATGACCAAGTCTACAGCAGTAAGTTCTAGGAGAAGAAGTCTAAATCCCAACTGCAGGTCAGCAATCACCCTAATTACTGTCCTCTAAAATCAGTGGGAAAGGGGACAGACCTGCAGAAGGTTTACTCAGCATTTTACACTCTCACAGACCAAGACATCTACCAACCCGAATTCTGTGAATGGCTATTTCCGATTCTTCAAAAAACACCAACAATCTGCTATATTGACTTTAAAAGTCTTCCTCAAAACAGTAACAACAACATAAAACAATACTGAAAAAGCATCTGCTAAAGATGTCTATAACTGGGGCTAGAAAGATGGCTCAGCAGTTAAGAGTGCCTACTGCTCTGGCTCTCGAAGAGGATCCAGGGTAGGTTCTCACACCCACCCTGGGCAGCTCACTGCCTGAAACTCCCGTCTCAAGTCTCTGGGGTATCCAATGCTCAAGCCTCGGAGGACACCTGCATTTACACTGCCCACGCATGCACACAAATACAAAATATAAAATTAAAATAAGGTATGATTTTCAAATGTCCTCAATAATAACCCTGCAGGAAGTGAGCTGTTACTACAGGGATCTCAGACAGAACTAAGTCTGTCCCGGAAGGCCAGATGCGGCGGGTCTCAGCCTTCCCAACACGGAGGAAAGATTAAGAAGAGCTCAGTCACAATGTTTCCTTTTTCTTTGCAATTGCTTTTGCTACATTAACTATCAGCTGAATGGGTCCTGGGCCCAAGGTTTACTGCGGCCAGGCTTGAATAATTTAACAGCTGAGCTGGGATTCAGAATCTCTGCTTCCTCTCTCCATCTTCCAGCAGCTCCCTTTCAGACCTCTGCTGATTCCACCAAGGGACACAAAGGACAAAGCAGGCGGACACGTAGGGTTAAATAATTTGTTCCAGTGACAGCTTCTAAATAGGCAGTCAGAACCCAAACCCAGTGAACCTGACTGCGAAGTCATAAACTGATGGACCACGGACCATAAGCATGAATATCACCTGGAGACCTTGAAGCTGGAAGAAATCTCAGCCTCCCCTCCCCCACTCCCACCTGCCAAGACCTACTGAATCAGGATCTGAATTTTGACACGATCCCTGGCTGATTCATAAGCACATAAAAGTTTGAGAAGTGCTGCTTTAAACCACAAACGCTAGGCTAGGCTCTGTGATCGGAACTGCTGGAGCAGCTCAGCATGGAAGAAGCCAGTCGATTCATTAGAGGAATTTAGAACAGAGAGCGAGCGGATCACAGGTAGATCACAGGCACTCCATTCAGACTTCAGACTATCGCACCAGCCAGCTCCTCCGCACGCATGGCTCCCCACCACTAGCCACTCTCCTAGCGCTCTCTGAGTTCAACAGTGTGCCTTACATCCAAACAGCCATCGTTTGCTTGTTTTTAAGGAATTCTAATTTTTAATAACAGTGTTGGATTCACGGCAAAACTGAACAGAAGGTTCATACACCCCTGATTCCCACGCACAGGTTCTCCACTATGGACATCCCACACCAGAATCTGTTATCACCAATGGACCTACAGAACCCACAGTTTACATTAGGGTCCAACAGGTTCCAACAGGTTCTAACTCAGCACAGAATACGTATACTAGAGGGAAAACTGGGATTGTCCGGCTCCCTGTACCAAAGCTCATCTGACAACAGCCAGAGGCTGAAGATCTGATCTCTGCTCTTGGCCTTTTAAATTGTGCAGCTACTGGTTAGGATGCATCTCTCCCTTTGCATGGAGTTCAGAAGGCCAGAACTAAATGGTCTGAGGACACGCAGCATTTAGATCGGGGCAGGGAATTGAGGGCACAGTCTCCTCTCAGCAACACGCCAGTTCAGATCCACGGCAACCCATGCCTCCTGGACCAAGAGCTCAGCCACATCTCCAGGAGTCCTGGTTCCCACCGGGAGCCAGAGAGTCCAGCCAGACAACGCTCTCAGAACTCAGGCCTGGCGTGCCCTTCTTTCTACCTACTCCTAACCCTGGAACTGATCTTCAGACCGACACATGCCTCAGGACACATGAGCAGCCATGAAACGGAGGAACACTTCCTAGCACCCTGAGAAGTCACCAAAGCAACTTTACCTTGCTTTTCCTGGGTGTTAGAGCTCATCAATAGTTTAGACACAGGGAATGTATGGCTCTTCCCGCTGCCTTTATTCTGAGCGAAGTACAGAAGGGTTAGGAGCCAGCGAGGCTTGAAGGGGTATTTCTATGACTTGCAAATCTCATTTTTAAATATTTGCAAGTCATAGAAATACCATTTATGACACTGAACTGGCCAAATTTTGTGACTGAACACGCCTCATTTCGTGACTGTTTTTCTAGTGTTCCTCGCTGTGGCCCTCTATCCACGGCCGCATACTGATCCCTGCCGTGTTTTTCAAGTGAAAGTCCAACCTCGATGGCTACTTCAGGCCTTCAAGCCTCGCTGGCTAGGGCCGCTGGTGTCGCTGCACCGCTGCAGCATGCGAAGCAGATCGCCGGCTGTGCCAATCAGCTCCAGGTGTAAGCCAAGTTGCTGATTGTGATCTATAAAGCCTTGCATGGCTGGAGTTCTGGTTACCTCAGGGCTGCTCTTCTCTCCGTGTGCTGGAGCTCAGCCTCAGCTCCTCCTCATAAAGGCTTACACTGAGCCCCGAGATCTGGGAAGCCAGCGGCTGGGTAGCTCTAGAGGCAGCAACCAGCTTCTTCAGCAATTAGCCTGTCAGCCGTAGCCACCAAGAGCTAAGCAGGCAGCCTCTGTGGCACTGCGGGAGCCTTGATATTCAGGCCATGCCTGAGGAGAACACGTGTTGTCTTTTATGATGATTCAGGGATTTCAGGAAAACCTAGGAGATGCTCCCTGCCTCAAGTCAACACTGGGGTTTCTCCTCAGACACTGCAGTCAGCCCGGACTCTGTCCCTTCTGTAGGGAGCCACAGATCAGAGCCAACACTTTTGGCAAAGACTGTTTCAGCTGAACAATGTAAAACTAAGCCAGAGTGGGCTCTGGTAGGCGAGTCTCCTCAGGCCTGAGAACAACCAACAATGTGCTCTTGTACCCGGCCAGGGTGGGAGCGGGGACGGATCCTCTCAAGTTTTTCTCCTTCCTCATCCGAGCCCTTGCCATCCCTTCTCCAGAGAAGCCAAGCAGGCGGACAATGTGCGGCCCTGGCCCCGCGGAACACAAACAGGAGCGCCATGGAAACCCCCAGAGCGTGCAGGACACTGCGAGAGGGACAAAACTCTTTTAGGTTCAGGAACAAAATCCTGAACTTTTCACGGAGGCTACGGATGACTCTGGTGAGGAACGCTGGCAGACTGGTAGCCCGGAACCTCACACGCTGAGGACTTTGAATGTCAGCCCAAAGACAGAAGGAGAGGAGAGTCTGAAACTTTCAAAAACCTCACACCCCATCCCCGAGGTAGCACCACAGTCAAGGAAGCAGCCAGGTCTCTAAACAAAGCCTAGAATTCTGACACACTATCCTCCTCAGGCAAACAAGTCTCCAGGTGAAGCCCCATGACCAGAGGGAACTCCACAGCCACACAGCCACCCTCTGCCCTCCACGCCTTCTACAAAACGCTTGGACTCCGCTGGACACTCACCGATGTTTGGATGCTTCAGAAGTCGGCATATCCGGGCCTCTCGTTCTAGTTTCTGATGATCTAAGTGAGACAAAAGAAAACAAAAGTCATCAGCCACCTGCCCTAGCTCTGGCTACCTAGCCATTCAGATCCCTTTAATTTGTAGGCACTACCTAGGCATTTCTGGCAATTTGTTAAATTAGCACAGCAAGTCATAGGGAATCTGGACACAGCTGTGACGACCCGTTCCTGGTGAAGAAATGAGACTGGGGGTGGGGTGTGCGTGGGTGGGTTAAGCACCTTAAACCAGTGAGTGGCTCACTAGAATTTAAATCTAGGTCTTTAGCCAAACCTTGGTCTCCTTCCTCTACAACAGATATTTCATTGAGTTAGGGTGTTAAGAATTTAGGGGAAGGCCGGGCGGTGGTGGCGCGCACCTTTAATCCCAGCACTTGGGAGGCAGAGGCAGGCGGATTTCTGAGTTCGAGGCCAGCCTGGTCTACAGAGTGAGTTCCAGGACAGTCAGGGCTGCACAGAGAAACACTGTCTCGAAAAACCAAAAAAAAAAAAAAAAAAAAAAAAAAAAAAAAGAATTTAGGGGGAGGGTGTAGCACAGGCCTTCAATCTCAGCATTCAGGAGACAGAGGCAGCCAGATGTCTGAGTTTGAGGCCAGTCTGGTCTACAGAATGAGTTGTTCTGAGTAACAACAGACCTCCCTCACCCAAGGGTTTTTTTTTTGAAGACTCTCAATTGACGTACATGCATTCCAGATAGTACCAAACACTTCACAAAAGCATTGCAAAGGCAGGCATGGTGGCCACGTCTGTAATTCCTGTGATTAGGAAGTAGAGACAGGAGGAGTACCAGTTCAAAGCCAGGCTAGGCTACATACGAGACAGTGTCTCCAAACCCAAGGACTGGGGGGATATAGTTCACTGTTACAGAATTTGTCTAAGCATGTACAAGATCCTGGGTTCAATCCTCAGTATTATAAAAATAAACAAACCCCACAACCAAAACAGGTGTTCGGCACACCTGTGATCCCAGTCCTTCAGAGGTGGAGGCAGAAGATGAAGTGGAAGGAGCGGGGGAGGGGGAGCACTGAGGCGCCACAACAGCTGATCCATCCGATAACCAAGAAGGCCACTAAGTGACTAACGGGCAAATATCGTGTGCTGTGTGGATGTGTGGATGAGTCACGTCCTGAGTGGGATGGAGCAGGATGGCAGGAAATCTGATCATGATACTCAGACAACTGCAATTCAAAATTTATTAGTTGCGTGTGTATTTCTGGAATCTTCCAGAAACTTGGATCATAGTTGATCATAGGTAACTGCAACTGGAAAGCCAAACCAAGGGTATGGGAAGGCTTAAGCCCAGGTGTACTGGGTCTGATACATGGCAGTCACCACGCTGGCTCCATGTGGATTCTCTTATGTGATCCTTATAACAACCCTAACCACAGTGATGCTGACAGTACCGAGGTGGGTGATCAGGGTACTGATGAATTAAAACACCAACAGAGTAAGCAAGTGCGACCCGGGGGGATCCTTGGAACCCACACAGTAGGAGAGAAGCGACTCCCACAGTTCTTCTATCCATAACGGTGCACACATGCTACGGCATAGGCACATATGCACACATGTGTGCGCACACACAAATAAATAAGTGTAATGAAAATATTTTAAAATAAAACAGTAGCAACTGTAGGTGGAATTGAAGAAAGGCTCACTACACCCGTGAGGCGGTCTTCCTTCATCTTTAACTATACAGCCACAGGAAACTGGCATGATTGGGACCGCCCATTCTACAGAAAGAGAAAGGGACACATATTTTGTTCCTCTTCGGGCTACTCTTAGGTCTGAGTGCAGAGAAGCCAAGTCCCAAAGCAATGCATAGCCAAGATTACTGTTTCAAGGAGATGGCCAGAGGCTGTTGCATCTTCAGATCCAAGTGAGCTGATCTCTCCCACAGGAAGCCAGAGCTCCAGGAAGCAGAGTGAAGCCCAGAGCCAGGAGGTCTAGGCCCCCTACCTCTACCTGCTACAAGCTGGCCAAAGTCCCATCTTTCATGAAGCCTTCCCCTCTCTCCTGGGCAGGATGTGATTTCATCTCTCATAATCATCCCCCTGTTCATCTCCCACTGCATCTCCCAGACTCCTCACATCCTACCTCACAACTGCTATCGTAAGTTCTTCAAGTTGTACTTGCCAGAGGTCCTTATGTAAACAGGGTTCCACGGGAGCTTGATCTTAGCAGCAGCAGTAATAACTATCACTCGATAAACTTTACTAAATGCCAGGCTGAGTCAGAGACTGGCAACAGTTCATCCCTAACAGAAACTGTGAGGAAGGGATCTGTTTTGTTCCATTACATAAACAAGGAAACTGAGGCATAAAAGGAGAAAGTAACCTGCCCAAACTAACGCAGCCAGGAAGCTGATAGAGGTGATGAGGCTTAGACCATTCATTCTCCACTGCTACGCCATGACAGAAAGGAGAAAGGTGATGACATCACCTGAAGACTCAAAGGTGTTGGGGGACAGAATCCAAGCCGATCTAACTCTCCAGGATAAGTAATTCCTCCTGTCTACCTGTTTTTAAGGCAGAACCTTATGTAGCCCAGGATGACCCCAGACTCACTAAGATGATGATGATGATGAAGATGATGACCCTGAACTCTTCATCTTGGTGCCTCTACCTCTTGAGTGCTAAGATTATGGTTGTACACCACCATGCATGGTTCATGCAGTGCTGGGGATTGAACTCAGCTCATACACGCTAGAAAACCTCCACCAACTGAGCTATGCCCACCGCCCCCTTGCCTTTCTTGAAAGAGATTTCTTCCTATCTTACCTCTCCTCTCTACAGTGTCTCTTTAAAGCACCCTAAAACCCACTCAATGGTCCGACCAGGTAGGGGGTATGATTATTCTTTGTTTGTTTTTGGTTTTTCAAGACAGAGTTTCTTTGTGTAGCCCTGGTTGTCCTGGAACTCACTCTGTAGACCAGACTGGCCTGGAACTCAGAGATCAGGTAGCTTCTGCCTCCTGAGTGCTGGAGTCAAAGATATGTACCACCACACCCAGGTGACTACTTCAATTTTGTAGATGGTAAACTAAGGCCGAGAGAAGTCAAGTCACTTGAGGTTCAGCACAGGAAGAAGGCCGTCAAATGCCAGCCTGTCACTGTGAGAGAACGCAAGGACCATAGAGTGGAAGGAACTCCCTTACGATGTTTTCCATTCATCCTCAGCTTCATCCTAAACCTCCCCTCTAGCAACCGCTCTGCTTTGTAAAAGAGGTGGGGACAGGCAGAGATTAGTTCCTGCCACACAGCTAATCCACCCCAGCTGCCCAAGATCTGGGTCAGGCCTTTCTTCCCACCTGCAGGTTCAGCATGGTCAACGACCAGGATTTAGCCAGGAGAACCTGGATAATTCCCAATTCCCAGCGTTCGGTATCCCTTGGTGCCAGGGAGAAAGACGGTCCCTGGTCCCCGGTAGAACAACATGGCTGCAGACTTCACCCACTCAAACCGTCTAGGGAGCAGCGACAAACCTGCCTTTGCTCCTCCCATATCTGGACATATGACAGGGCAAACCACATTTTCTCCCAGCCCTGGCCTTGAGACCAAGGCATCAAGCAAGCCAAGTGCGCCAGCTGCAGACCCCCCCCCCCCGCCCTATCTCTGACCACTCAGCTCACCACCCTTGACCCACAGCTCTTGGGCAGGTGTGGGAGAACGGCATCTTGTAATGCGGAGGTGGCAGCTGAGGGAAGGCCCAGAAGATTAATGTTTATCTCTTCTCTTGAGTCTCTTACTGGATAATGGTTACAGCCCTACACCAGCGGCAGCACTGAAAATAAGGACGGGTGCTCTGGCTTTAGCAGTGACTCAGAGCAGAGGGAAGACAGGAGGCTCTCGGCTCCTCGAGGGGCTTGCCCAAGGTCCCGAGAACGCATTCCCACTTAGTTCGAGCCCAGTTCCCGAGGAGCCAAGCCTCACTCTCTTGGCAGGACTCAAGGCTTCTTGGAACCCCAGAGCTGTGCTTTGGTCTTTGCTCTGGGTCTAAGCCACAAGGTAGAGCAATTAACACATTGGGTTTGGAAGGGCCGCCACTCCACCAACTTATTAAATGCGCCTGAGCCTCCTTCATGCCTTCAGAAAGTATTTATTGAGCCCTTCACCCCGACAGGCACTTCTCTGAAGGCTGGAGAACAATAAAGTGGTCAAAAATCCCTACCCTCGTGGAGTCCCCAATTTATGGGGCAGGAAATGGTGGTAGGGGACACAGACTCAAGAAACTCATTAGACCTGAAGTTAGTGCTACGAAGACAGAGCGTTGGGGTTGGGGGGCGGGGAGGTGGAATCTGGGGAGAAAGGGCTAAGTTTAAGTAAGGTGCAGGGGAAGCCTCAGCAAGATAACATCTGGCTAAAACTCAAAGGAAGTAAATGAGCCAGTTACTTACCTTTTAGACAGGATGGATGGATCCATCCATCCATCCATCCATCCATCCATCCATCCATCCATGCATTCAATCATTTGTGGTGAGATGGTCTACCTTTAAACTTGGTATGAAACCAGAACTGCCCCTGAACTCCGGAGCCCTCTGCCCCTGCCTGTCAGGCACTGGGGTACAGGTGCCTCACTCCCGTGCCTAGGGTCTAACCCACGGCCTCGTACTGGCTCCATGTGCACCCTACCAACCGAGCCGCCACCCCAGGCTGTGCTTTCACACTTCTAGAAGAGGAACAGCAGTTCCTCAAGTTTAAAAGAGGTAACACGGTAGAGTGCTTAGCATACTCTTTTCTATGGGTCTGGTGATGGAGAAGAAAGGGTCTCTTGAACTGGCATGTGCCCATAGCTTTTCTTTTTCTTTTCCCTTTGTGCAGTGTGTGTGTGTGTGTGTGTGTGTGTGTGTGTACCCTAGTGATGTGTGCATAACATGGGCATATGTATACATTTTTGCATATGAAACATGCATATGAAGGCCTTAGATTAACTAGATGTTCTGGGAATTCCTTATCTCTGTCTTCCGAGGCTAGAATTACAGGTGGGCCACCATGCCACCTTTAGGTGAATTCCTGGAGATCCGAACTCTGGTCCTCACCCACGCTACCGTGGCAAATCCTTACTCTGGAGCCATTTCCCCAGCTCCTGTGCTCATCCACATTGCCAGCGATCACAGAACAGTCAGACCCACTCTCCCCTCCCCGGGGGCGGTCACTGAATCTGCACGCGCCTCTGACTTCTTAGGATTCCTATGAGATCCTCCATTGTCATCCAGAGGTGACGCCTGTGCATGCCTATAGTCTGCAGATGGAGGCAAGCAAGAGGGGGGCACTCGGAGAGCGAGCCAGCCCAGGAGTGCTCGACCACAGAAGCCTCCTCTTCCTCAGTCTTGCTGGCTATGGCATCTTGCCATCCCCAGGCTCTCTGTTCAGTGAGCCATGCGGTTTCTGCCTCCCACAGTCACACCATGACAGCCTGACCTCTCCGGTGGTCACGGCTCATCTCTTTCTCCTATACCTCCTGTTCTATAGTCTCCTCAGAACTGGTGAGAACACAAAGTGTTCTACACTATCGGGAACAGAAAATTATTTTCTGTAGAGTACCTTTCTTGGACACAGCATCCTCAGCATTAAAAGGGGTAAAGCCATTGAGTTTGCTTGGTCCATGGTGGTGAGACCAGGCCTAGGCTTGGCATATGAAGGTGAGGACAAACCAGCAGGCACTCCTGCCACAAAGTTAGCCTCCCTCCTCTCCTCAGTGACTACTTCAGGGTAACTTGGACCTTTCCTAGCTGACCCTCCTCTCACCCACCTTTCTGTAAGGCCCCTCCCACCCCACAGCCCAGCCCCCCCTTCCTGTTTGACAACAGCCACTTCCCCGCTTTGCACAGGGCCACTTCCTGCCCGCCTGTGTGCTATTGCCATGGAGACCCACCCTGCAGGCCTTCAGCCTAGCTACAACCACAGACAGCCCTCTTGCAAGGTTCTCCCCCTAATTTGCAGAGGTGGCATCAGGATCAGAAAGTAGAAGCAGCCTTTTTAGGAGCCCGACCCTGCTTACCCGGCCTTGCTTGGGCTTTCCCCCCAGCAGTCTTCCTAGGTCAGAGCCAGGCCCTGGGAAACATGGATAACTGGTAACACTGCCTCTTCAGCCGTCTGCCCAGGTGCTTCAGGACTTGGTCTAGAACACCACAGTTTCACAGGCAGGGCAGGCAGCAAGGAGTGACCGGATACAGCAAGGGGAGCAGAAATGGTTATCGGATGGTAAGGCAATCAATGCACACAGCAGGTGGCACACAGAACCCCACAACCGCCTCTCTCTCCCGCCCGCGAGAAGCCTACTCCAAATACATTTGCCTTCGTTTCTCAAGGACCAAGAGCACCGGCCACTGATTCTCCATGGCCCTGGCAAGGACCTGCACACTGATTTAGCAACATTTCTCTAAAACCACAGCAGCTAGCGCTAGCTTCAGATAAGCTGTTATCATATAAACATACGACCTTCTGCAAGGAGGAAAGGACACATGGTCATATTATGGCTACAAGGACTCTTCTTGAATTCTAATCTCAATGACATCTTTCCTTTTCCCTCTGCAATCTCTGTGGTCTCAGCATCAGCTGTGAGAAGCCCCTGGCAGCCCCACCGACTTCTGACCCGAGGTGGAGGCGGTCTCATCTTGAGGCCCTCCTGAGTGCCCCCACCTTCCCTTCGCAGAGCTGAAACCCTGCTCTGCCTCCTTGGGCATCGCTGAGGAACAGAAACAAGGGCAGCGCAGGCTGCCCACCTTCCCCTGCTGCTTCTATACTGCATCAGCCCCTGGGCACCAACGAGTGAGGATCTCCAGCCGCAATCCCACTGACCTCCCCGACACCATGATGCTATATCCCTTCCTCTTTGAAAGTGCAAAGAATCTCTGATTAAAGGCAGAGTCGGTCAACCCAGGAAGCAGAGTCTTCTAATGCCTCCAATAAGCACATAAATGGAACTAGCTAATGGTTATAAATACAGGGGGACAGTACCTGAAATATACCCACGTGACCCCTCTGGCTCTGTCCTTTACTAGCACAAGTACAAGTACCCTGCTGTAACTTCAACAGTTCCAATCAGACAACAGAAAATTCCGAGTCTCACCACAGCCTCTGGCTCTCAAGACAAGGAAAGGCTAACCAAGGAGGGACGGGGCGAGAGGCGCCGAGACGCGCCCTGAAGTTCGAGCTCCAAGCCAGCTTTGACGGACAAAATCCCCATGGGGTCACTATAGCAAGCCCCAAGAAGGCAAGGCTCTGCCTGAGGACACTCTGGCCACTTTTTAAGGGTCAAAACGGGGTCATCTCTATGCCCCTAGTGGGTGCCCCTAGCCTTTGCCCACTGTTTTGGTGACATTTCCTTCATGGTAACCAGCCCCAAGTAAAACATCCCAGGAAGCAGCCCCTAAAAATAGCTCCTCCCAGGGCAGCAGCAAGGGAGGGGGAGGGGAAAGAGAGGGAGGAGAAGAGAGGGGAGCAGATGGGAATCTGCTGTTGCTGATGGTGATAGGGCCCAGGAAGTAGAAATGATGTATGTGTGTGTGGGGGGGGAGTGGCTAGAAATGCCCCCATCAGAGTCCAAAAAAAAAAAAATGTGGGTACAGAAGACTGAGGCAGTAAGCAGAGGTTTATTCCGCTGGGCTTAGAGTTATCTGTGGTGCTGGACAGAGAGCACAGAACACAGGACTAGAACCTGTGTTTAAAAGATAAAAACCTAGCACTTGGAAGGTAGAGGCAGGACGATCAGGAGTTCAAGGTCATCCTTAACTACACACCGAGCTTGGGACCAGCCTTCCTTGGCTCCAGGAGACCTAGAGACAGAGACCGGGGAGGGGGTGGGGGGGTGGGGGTGGGTGTGCAAACAGGGAGGGGTGAAATAGCTCTCAAGGGGATTCAGACTCATAGATCTGAGCATCAAGAAAACTGTAAGTATCTAAAGCTCCAAACAAACCCAGAACAAATCTTTCATGCCTCTGTCTCCACAAGGCAACATCTTCCACAAAGCAACATCTGCCGGGGTACGTGCAGGTGACAAAGGGCCTCTCTCTATAGAGGCCCTCAAGAAGTGCAAAGTACCCATCTCTTTCTGTCAGCACCCTCTGGCGCCCATGGGACCAGCCCCTGTCCGTCTGCCAAGGCTGTTAGGAAAGTAGCAGGCACAGGATGGGGAGTGGGAGGTGACCACATGAAACCCCTCCTCCCCCGCTCCAGCCTCGGCAAAGAATGGTGCCAGTCACCCCCTCTAGGGTTTCAGCACAGCTTCTGACGAGGATATGATGACAAGCCACAGGGAAAAAAAAATCAGGGTTCTCTTTTACAGAACGGGACAGAGTTTAACCTGCATCCCCGCCTAACACATCCCCAGTTCCTTCTGGGAAGGTGGGTGGGAGGGGGGTGGCAGGTCAGTGTTTGGAGCTAAGTTCCCCACCTCTCCTCCTGACCTGAGGAAAGCAGAAGCCTTGGCACAGAGACAGGACCTCCGCCCCACTCCCCTACGCGTGGCAGGGAGGCGCTCAGAGGTGCTCAGTCACTTATATGCAGAAAACTATTTCTTCCTGTCTAAAAATCAGCCTATTTTATCCTCAACTGAAAAGTTTGCGTTTACACAGAAACTCTGAAATCTCTCCTCAAGTCCCAGAGGCGCAGGGCACCTTCTAACTGTTCTCTTTCCATTCCTACACCATCCTGATCTTCTTCTTCCTCCCCTCACCCAGATCCTTCACGGGGAAATCTTACTTGGAGATACCACAGGGGACGCAAATGTCATGGGGGCTACTCAGGCCAACACCAAGGGGGTGGGGACTTTCAGCTGGCATCATTCAAGGGGATCCCATTTCAGTCCCCAGGGCCAGCTGGACCCAGAAAGGGACAGCCTTTACCCTTCTGGTAGCCAACATACCACACAACATCAGATACTCAGCCATGGCCTTAGACACAAAGTGACACCCCAAACGGGGATAGAGAGAGAGGCCCCTCATCACAGATCAGCTCATGTGTGCAGGTGGCCGTATGACAGCTGAGACCACCTGAGATGCCCCGTGAGGAAGATTGGGCAAAGGTGTTCGTGGTGAATCCCAAGAGTGACTGGTAGTGGTGGTGGTGCTGCTGCTGCTTTATGATTTCACCTATTTTGTTTGTTTTGAGACAGGGTTTTAATATAGATCCTAGGCTGGCCTTGAACTTGTGGTGATCATCCTGCTTCAATTTCTAGAGTACTGAAAATAATGGCCTGTGCCATCTTCTACTGATTTCTTAAAAAGTGGCTCATAGGTTAACTGAAGCATGTGTTTAAAATGCAGATGCTGGGGACCCCAGGCCTCTCAAAGCAGAATTTCTGTGGATAGAAGCCAGGGAGCTGCTATTTAAACCAGTACTCAAAGTGAGCTTCATTGGCACTGAAATTGAAAGTCACTCCTTAGAGGAAGTCCCAGAAGGGGTCCTACAAGGCCATTAATGACAAGAAAAGAGGAATCATGAGCTAAACTGCTTTATGCCCCAAGCACAAGTCTCTATCCTCATCCTTTCTCTTCAAAGCAGTCTGGCCACTGAATCAAAATGGGGGAACCCACATTAGCCAGGGTCCAAGGTCTCTAGAAACTTGACTCTGAGTTCCCTGGGAACCAAACCAAAAAAGCAACCACAACTGGTTATCTAGCGCTCTTAATTCATCCATTTTATCTATGCTTGCTATGCACCAGGTACTTTGCTAGAGCCTACACAAAAGCAAAGAAAAAAAAAAAAAGGCCTTTCCCCTCACCTCTCAATTCCTCACGGAGAGGAAGACTTTTCTTATACCTAGTTTCAGCAGAAATATCTTGACATGAAGTATACACACAAACGAATAAATAATATAGCAACTGCTGTGACAGATTTCATAACACCATTTCTGGTAGCATCTCTCCTAAGGCCAAGGGCATTACTCCAGTATCAATTTCAGTCAACGGATCTGGAATCCAGATAAATAACCCTAATACAGAGGTTTCTTATGGTGCCTCCACGGATAAATCCTGAGCTACACAGGAAGGACCATTTGCTGCCCTTCAGCTGGCACAATATGGAGGAAACACTTTGGATGTAAGCAAAGAGAGCAGGATATAAAATGTTATGCTCTACGAGGTGAAAATCTGTATGCATATGAATAAAGATAAGAAGGGAATATGAAGATTTAAAAATAAAAAAAAGACATAAGGGCTCAGGCTCTTTGGGGGGGGTGCTCTTAAATCTTAAAATAACGTCTTATCATTGCCGTCACCTGGCCCACTAGATCCTGCATCCAAGCCTATTTTAAATGCCTCCTTCAGCCTAGTAGAGCTAAGCTTAGAACCATGGGCTCTCCTGTACAAGTCCCAAGTCCCTACCCATCACTGCACTGAGGCAAAAACAATGGTGTTACATAGCTTTCAGTGCCTATGTGGACAGGCCTGCAGATAAAAAGCCACACTGACGCTTGACACACACCTGTGTGAGCGGCCTACCTGATACCCCAGTCACTAATGCTGGCTTCAGAGGCCACAATGACGAGAAAGCACAGACCCCAAGAAAGATTCCTATCCAGACCTGACACCCAGGACACGAAGCTGTCTCGCTAAGGCCTCTCGGGCAGTCTCATTATGGACAAGGAAAAGCAGCTCTCTACCCTTTCTTGCCTTTCAGCTTGCAGCAAAGGAAATCACGAAGAAAGCAAATCATCAGGGAATCCCAGCGAGCATAGAAGCCTCTTCAGACCTTCACATAGGTGACCCTAGTGGGGCAATGACATTCCCAAACACAGAAATCCAACACCTGCGGAGCCCTAGACAGACAGACAGCAGTGAGTGAAACCCAGCCCCAGCTACAGCACCTTTATAAAATATACAGCGTAAACTGAGAGGTTGCACAGAAGCCATGGTTTTCACTCCTGAACCCCAGGGGTACCAGCGCGGTATAGACCTTGACCCAACCCCTATGGCAGCACCCACAGACCAGCATGCCATCTCTAATAATACACCCTCCCACTCTCCCACCTCAAACAGCAATGGCACCTCTACATTCCTGACCCCTCTTCTTGGCATCTGAGCACATCCACAAGCCGCCACGAGCCTCTGTCCCAAAGTTAACCTGGTACACAAGCCAAAGCCTCAGTCTTGGCATAACCATCTCTCAAGTGGGGGAGCTGCTGCCTGACACACATGATCTTATTCTAGAATTCTCAAGCTGAAGAGAAAAGCAGAGGAATGAAATGCCATCCAGTTCAGAAGAGAAGGAATACCAAGATACCAGTTTGGAAAGACAGGATAATGCAGAAAGGCTATAAGGAAGGGAAAGAAAGGGACACAATCCCACAGGCTTAGCCCACAGACTTAGGATAAGTTTGGGCATATGGAAGCAGCAGAAAATGAAAGCGGGTAGTTCCAGTCATGGTAACCGGCTACCTTCAGATCCCCGGTTCTCAGCTCTCAGTTTCCTCTCCCTCTCTCATTCCTGGACCAGAGGGCACTGGAGAAGAGCAAAGCGAGGCGCTGAGCCACCCGCTGGGGACGCCAGCTATCAGCCGCATTTCTGACACACCAGGGCTGGGCTGTGTGGGCACAGGGAGATACCCATCTTCACCTCATCCCTGCCTGCCCCTTCCATTCGTAGTCAGAGCATGTCTGCCAGAGAATTCAGCTACTGTTGTTCCCCCCCCCCATCCCAGAGGAGGAGGAGGAGGGCATCTGACCACCCACATATCTCTATGACAACCACTGCCTTGGACTCAAGGTACCCGACAGAAAGAAAACAAGTCAACTTTACAGCCAATGTACATGAACAGTATGAGACAGGAGATGCAGCTGGTGGGAGACAACAAAACAACCCCTGGTGACAGGAACAGAGAGAGACACCCTGGCCAGGAGGCAGGCACAACCCCATAGAACAGGTCCTAGAACAACTGCCAACAGGACAGAAGCCCACTGTCATCTCTCAGGAATTCCAGAGTTTCTGAGTGCTTGGGACATCTATTATCCTGCCCTAGTGATACCCATGTCATTATTGGCCAAAGACCACATCTTCCCCAGGGCATCTGTCCTGGCTCCTAATATATTTATGGGAGTCCTATTGCCCAGCCCTAATTCCTTGCTGTGTGAGTCGCAGAGCCTTTGTCACTGTGTTATACCCTGAAGCTCTCCAGGACCTGACGTCTGTACTAACCAGACCAAGTCACCTCACACACTGCTGGGGCTGCACCTATCAGATGAGGTATGTTTGGCCAGCACCCAACACCAGCTTCAGAGATGTACATCTGAAGTGTTAAAGACAGGCCCTGGCTTCCCAGATTCTCACAAGTGAGGTTCTAAGGCCTACACCGTAGATTCCTCACACAGGGGGCACCGCGGCTCCCGCTCACACCAGACCACCGAGATTTAGCGGCCATGAGGCATCCTCACACTCTGCCCAGGACAGACTGCATCTGCTGCTTCACCGTCAAGTTTGTAATTTGATCAAAAAAAAAAAGGAATCAAGTTCATGTGGCAGGATTTGTTCCCCAGAAGCCCTCGCCAGTCGCAGCCTCCCCTGATGTTTACAGATTTCCTTCCCTTGGGAGTCTGTTCTGCCGCCTGGTGGGCAGGGGAGGCCAGATTCATCAAAACTGCTCATTTACTGCGTTTCCACCCTAAGTTACCACCAGGGCACAAGGGCTAGGGCAAGCCTGCAGTAGCTGGCCGGCACTGCCCTAAAGAGAGGGGCTTTAAGTACCCTAAATTAAGAGCTATTTATTCTATACCCTACACTGAGAACTTGAACTTCCTCAACCTTTAGGGACCACTCCAGCTACCCACATCTCTAACTTTTTTTCACCCCCTCCCTGAGCATTTCCAATTCCCTCACACTTCCTTGTCTGGCTTCTAAATCCACCCACCTTGAAATTCCAACTCATCTCAAAGTGCTAAAGCATACCACCTCCCAGGGCACCTGCCAAAATCTAATCTCTGGAGGGACCCCCCAGGAAGAGGCTCACACAGGGCACGCTCACCTCTGGCGGACAACTTCTTGGTATTGATGATTTTTGCCGCATATTCCTGTGTAGACGTTTTCTTTACACACCTTCGCACCACTGAGAAGGCACCCCTGGGGAGAGAAGGGGGAAAGACCTGGGACACGTAGCCAAGCAAAGTGACACACACATACTTCAGATGAGGACAGCTATGCTCCAACCAACAACTAACATAAAAATGGTAAGGCCACCGCATGGTCCTAAACAGATGTGGGTGGAGCACCACCTGGCTCCTACCCCGTCATCTAGTTCCTGGGCAAAGCAACAGCCTCAACCTCAGACTGGTGGGCGATGCTTCAAATACACACCTGCTGCATCTCACTGATTGCCTTGTGGTCCCAGCAAAGGCAACCAGGAGCGAGAAGGAACAGGGAGACCTTGTTCCTTCTCTCAGCAGAAATAACTGAAAGTAGGGAAAGGGGGGATTAAACAGAAGGTATGGTTTCCTGAGAAATCTCCCTTAAGCCTGGAAGAAAGTGAGACTCGACACCCGCTAAACTGGCTTAAACCCACAGCATCCCCGCTCAACTGACAGCAGGGACGTAGAGGAAAGACAGCTCTGATTCTGACAGCAGTAACTCCCCTTCCCCGTGCTATTTTCCTCTACGTGACCCGCCAAATGGGCTGCGATCTCGGGCTCTGGAAATATCTAGGGGGGCGGGCAGAGCGGGGGCTGCAGTGGCCAGGCTCTGCACCGCGGGTGGGGGTGGCGGGGACCCGGGCTGCGGCGGCGGCGGCGGCGGCCAGCTCAGTGCGGAGGGGAGGGGGATGCTGCGGCTGCGGCGCACGGCTCCTGGGACCACTGCAGGGATGGGGGGAGGGGCCGGGGGTGCCGCAGCACTGCCCAGCAGCGAGGCTGGGATCCTGGAAGCCGCACTAGCGGGGGGGCGGGGCCCGGCACTAAACATCTCCCCACACCCGGGCACCGCAGCGGGGCTGGAGCTGCAGAGCTCGGGAGGGTCCTGAGTGCCAGGCGCGTGGGAACTGGGAAGCCGGCGCTGAGTGGGCTCCGGAGCTGGGTGGGGAGGGGGCGGTGGGCAGGCGGGGGTCGAGGGAGGGGAGCGTCTGAAGGGTGCGGGAGGGGCGGGGCTGGAAGGCGCCCGGGAGCAGTCCCGGGGCTGCAGTTCCCGCGGCAGCGCCGGGTGCAGCAGCCTGGCAGCTGCTGCAGGGCGCGGAGGGGGCTGCGGGACCGGGAACCCAGGGCCAAGGGGCCCCCGGAGGCAGCACGCGGGAAAAGCTGGGGGTGGGGCGGGTCGAGGGGGGCGCTGCAGCGGCCGGTGCAGGGCCGGGGGGCGGGGCGAGCAGCCGCATAGCGCCGGGACGCCCGGACTAGGGTGGGGGGCCGCCGCGCGTGGCGGGTGGGCCGTACTTGCCGAGCTCCTCGAAAAGCTGGTAGTCGTCGGTGAAGCGGGTGCAGGTGGCGGTGGTGGCCATACTGGCGGGCGGGCGGGCGGACGCGGCGGTGCAGCCCGCGCCGACGTCGGTGCACAGTCACCGCCGCCCGGCCGAGGGAGCAAGAGGAGGAGACGGGGCTGAGCCCGGCAGCACCGCGAGACTTTACCGGAGAGAGCGAGGGAGGGAGGGACACCCCCGCGCCCGCCCGCCGGCCCCGCCCCCAAGCCCCGCTGGCCCCCGCCACGCCCCCGGGGAGGGGCCTCCCGCCGTCGGCTCCGCCCCGCCCCGGGAGCCGCCCGAACTGGGCCCCCCTGTGCCCGAGGGCTAGGGACGCGGGGTCCCATCTCCCGGCCACCCACTGGGACCGACGCGACTGAAAGACTCCCCCAGCGGGCTCCTCCCGGGCGGACCCCTGCAAGGGATCAGGAACGGATGTGTGAAAGTGGTTCTTGAGTAGTGTTGGGTCTGGACCACCGAGGTCTGCGGAGAGGCCCCACACGTGGGTCCCAAGCCTGCAAGCCTGAACCCAGCCGGAAAATGCCAAGGTCAAAGAGCGTGTGTGAGACTGTACACGGCGGGAGATGCCCCCAGACTGCGGAGCCAGCTGCCAGCAGGTTTCCGTCAGGGGTGCCGACACTCTAGTGCAAGAATCAAGGGCATCATTAAGGAAAACAAAACAAAACAAAACCAAAAAAAAAAAAAACAAACAAAAAACAAACCGTCAGCCGCGGTTTTACCAGGGAAACCAAGTCATGGGGCAAGATGTTTGCTCGCTTTTCTTTCTTTCTTTCCATTTATTTATTTCGTGTGTGCATGCGTGTGGTCCTGTGGTTGCCACAGCGCACGTGTGGAGGTCAGAGGAGAACTTGGGGGAGTTGGTTCTCTCTTTTCACTACTTTGGGGGATGGAACTCGGGTAGTCAGACTTAGCAGAAGCATCTTTTTACTCACTCACTGAGCTGTCTTGCGGGCTTGTGTGATGCTTCCCTGCTTTCCAACCTTGGAGATAAATGTTCTCTCCTTGGTCAGTAATAAAAGATAAAAATGAGAATGTCTTGAAAAGGCTTTTGTGCACTGGTGGCTAAAAGCAAAAGATGAACGCATACTCGTTTTCTTGCGGAGCATCCTGTACTTTTATTTTATGGTACTTTATCACATCTAGTAATGACACATTTACAGATATGAGTGCTTGGACACATTATTGAGAACTCTTGGATCATACTAGCCCGATGTCTGGACAACTCAGTGACCTTAGGCATTATTAGGCAATTCATGAAGTCTGTCTGGGCCTTATTTGAGAACTGGAAATAATAGTACAGCACACTTCATAGGGCTGTGAACATTTACTGGGTTAAATCACATTAGTACTTAGAATAGCCCTCGGTGCCTTATTGTTTCGTATTTTTCTTCCCACTCAACAGTGCACTCCAATGGAACCCCTGGATACTCAGCTCCAGACTCTGTTTATGGAACGGCTCTGTCTCCAATGTTACAAGTTCGTGGGACCCAGTGAAGTCAAACCGACTCTGGAGGAGAAATATGCTGGGCAGGTTCCTGACGTGCCTGCCCCGGCAGCTGTACCCCAAGTCAGGGGGCCATTCCCAACGGGGCAGAATGGAGCTCAGCCAACCGCTGCCTCTCAGTCTTGATTACAGCAGGATGCCCACTGGGAATCCAGCCTTCTCAGTCAGCAGGCCGGTGCTGTCAGGGGAGGCGGCTGAGAGGTATCCTGGCCTCCCAAGCTTCCCTCCGGAGGGGCGGGAAGAACAAGACGCTAAGGGAGGGCTTACCCCAGAGCCCAGGGGGCAAAACGGGAGGGGGGCGACTGGAGAATAGGGGGAAGCGGGGTTCAAGAAGAAAGCCTTAACCGACTACCTGAGAGAGAAGAACCAAGGAAAGAGTTGAAATGACACGAGCAGCGTGCGCTCCGCCCTTCCACACGGCAACAGGAAGTTAAGTGGAGGGGACAGGGCCACTCCCTGCCTCAGAGCAGCAGGTTCCAAGTCTCAGCCCGGTAGGGTGAGGAGGTTGTAAAATCAAGGATGCCAGGAAGTCTTTATTTTCTCTCCTTTACCCTTGCGGCAGAAGCGGCTGCTAGTTGTACTCCAGAAATGGAGGCCGGGTATCACTTTTTCTCCAGTGTGTCCTTCCTGAGTGCTCCAGGCTTCTTGGTTCCTGACCTCCAGACACCGATACTTGAACCTCACATACTCATTCACATAAGGTGGAGAAAGGAGTGGAGAGGTCACAGACTGGGGATAAAGTGGGCTCTCTTAGGGATACCCTAGGGGGAAAGGTCAAAGCAGGGTCATAACCTGACCGGCCCGCCGTGCGGGCATCTACCCTGGATGCTTCAGGATAACCATCCAAAGCACCGTGCGTCTCTGGGTGAAAAGGAAAATGACGTGCGAAAATATTGCGTGAAATCTTGGAAATGACTCATATTCTTGTGTAAATGGGGCCACCCATTTTTCAACAAATGTTCACCAACTGCCTCCTATCTGCTCGTCGCCGCCTTTTAGCGGAGTGTCCTAATAAAGTGGAGAGTCGTAATTTATACTATCAGAGGCCTCCATTTTCTTTCACAGCTCTACCCTTGCTCCTCCCGTCTTCCCGCCTTCACCATTTCTCCCGAGGGTGAGAGCGCTGCGGACCTCTGCCAGGTCCACTGTGGCAGCGTGGAGCCTAGAGACCCGTCTGTGTGCTCACACAAGCTCGTCCTCTCATACACCCGTCTTGATCCCCCACTGCCTTAGCACCCACACAACCTCCAGCTACCTCACAGCAATTAGAGGGACGACGCACACAAATAATCACCAGCTCGCGAGCTCCCTGTGCTTCAGTAGCTATGGCAACCTCGTGGGGTCCACAGGCTGCGCTGTTCTGGTTGTAGCCAGTCCCCTGGGCAGCACCAGCACTCAGGCAGTGCTCAGCGCTCCCGGAACAGTAAACAACGCAGGAAATTGATGCCTTGATAATCACCAGAGGTACCCCACTGGGTGGTACCCCTCCCCTGTTCGGATCTTTCGTCTTGAAGCCACTGAAAATTACATATTGCCCCCCCCCCACCCATGACATACACTTCCCTCCCTAATTTCGGAATGTGATTTTTAGAGCATGTGAGAACACTTACCCTTCCAATCTAAGAAACACAGAGCAGTTGGAAGTGAGGTATTTAATTGAAAGGGGAGGCAGGTGCGCTGTCATGCACCTGTAATGACAAGATGGTGACTAGTTTGAGAACAGCCCGGTCTATCTAGTGAGCTCTATGCCAGCCAGGGCCATACAGTGAGACATCATCTTTAAAAAGCCAAATAAATAAATGAATACAAATGCAAGGGAGATGAAATGATGCTATTAAAATAAAAATGTAGTTGCTCACATGTTGGGAGATGTTGTAAAATCAGTGCTAGGAGAAATAAATCAGGCCTTGTGACCATAGGATGCAGGGAGCTCAGTCCACAGAACTCTAAACACTAAGGATTAGATGGCAATGTTCCAGCTATAAACACATATGTGCATATGTATGTAAATACATTTATAAAGTGTGTACCACCACCACCACCACCACCACCACCACCACCACCACCACCACCATCATCCTCACCATCATTATTTGGTTTTTCCAGACAGGGTTCCTCACTGTAGTCCTGTCTCTCCTTGGAACTCATTCTAAAGACCAGGTTGGCCTCAAACTCAGAGATCTGCCTGCCTCTGTGTCCTAAGTGCTAGGATTATAGGTACCACTGTCTGGCTATTATTATTAATTTATTTAATGTTTATGGGTTTTGGCCTGCATGTCTGTGTACTACATGCATGCCTAGTGTCCTCTGAGGCCAGAAGAGGGAGTCAGAGCTTCTGGAACTGGAGTTACAGATAGTTATGAGCCACCCTATTGGTACTGGAACTCAACCCTAGTCCCCTGGAAGAGCAGTAGTCAGTGCTCTTTAACAATTGAGCCATCTCTCCAGTCCTTGTGTGTAACTCTGGTCAAAACGAAGTTTAAAGTCGGGCTGGAGAAATGGCTCAGCGGTTAAGAGCACCTGAGTTCAATTCCCAGTAACCACATGGTGGCTCACGACCACCTATAAAGTGATCAGATGCCCTCTTCTGGAGTGTGTGTCTGAAGACAACTACATTGTACTCATATAAATAAAAATAAATCGAACTTTAAAGTCTGCTGGACCAGTGGCTTCTCTGAGCCCTCCCAACTCTATAAGAGTCTAGTACTAGTGTCAGAAGAGGCGATAAGGTCATGCATGAGCCCTTTTCAAGGAACTCTGAAAGAATTAAGCGGTGGTGGAGCATTTGAAAACTATGAACGCGATGTGATAATTCAGGTAAGAAAGCCTAAGTAAAAAATGAAAGCTCTTAAGACAAACCCCAACTCTGGAGTAAGGGGTGCCCTTGCTCCTGGAGGCCACACCAGGAGAGCGGGCACAGCCCAGACAAGTCGCTGGGGTGAGAGTATTCCCCTACCCCCCCCCCAAAGGGGCTAAGAAACCTCTTTAAGGGGGAGCTGATATATTTGAGTCCCAGAAGATTTGGGAAAAGGGGACTGAGATTTTTGAGAGGCTGAGGCTGTTTGAGGTGGCAGTGTGGATGTGAGGAACTGAGGTGTAGGGTAGAGTCTGAGGCACCAGGCTGAAAAGCTGGGCTCAGAAGTTTGGTGAGTTATAAGAACACGCAATGTGAGCGGCCGCGTCTTCCGGATTGCGGAGTCACCCAATGGGAGAGCACGTGCTCGGTGTGTGCAAAGCTCTGAGTCCATCCCCAGGGAGAAATAGGAAAGAATCCCCTTCCTTTTTGTAGACAAGAGGGCAAGAGGGTAGTGTAGACCTGCTCTCCCTTGTCCCCTTTTAGACTAGGTGTTCACTGAAGGCAGGAAGTATCTAATCTTTCTCATTAAACGCTCGGTGCCTGGCATTGGGCAGGCACTCATTAAATATTTGTGAAATGAATAAAGGATGGGGGTGGGTGAGGATAAGATGCTTGGAGAGGAAGGTAGAGCGCAGCGGAGAGGTAATAGCGCCTCATTAGAGGCTAAAGAAAGCTGCGGAGCCACCAACCTCTGCCTGCACTAGCTCTGCTGGACAGGAAGAGTGGCATGTGCCGCCCCCTGGTGGCTGGATGTGAGGCCCACAGGGAGGCACGGGAATAGCTGCAGCCTTAGCAGTATGGTAAGGATGAAGAGCCATTTCTCTAGCTAGAACTTTCAGAGAGATGCTGTTTCTTAAGAGGCACATTGTGCATATGCTGTATCATTTATGTGAACATCACCACTCCCCTTCATCTTACAGAAGGGGGAGGCTGCAAAAGTAAAACAGGCTGCCCAAGCCAACAGCTACTAGAGAAACACCTAAGATGAAGACTGACAGAAAGCCAGTCAACAGGAAGAATGTGTGGGGAAAAAAGTCAGGCTTTGGCAGCATACACTTTTAATCCCAGCATTTGGGAGGCAGAGGCAGGCAGATCTCTGTGTTTCAGGACAGCCTGGTCTGCAGAGCTGAAACTAGCTCCAAGAAGGCCAGGGCTACACAAAGAAAGCCGATAGGCATGAGTTCATGGGATGGAAAGTGAAACCTTAAACTCAATGTGAACTTAGCTTCAAAGGCACTGTGTCCAGACTTTACTCAGAGGTCAAATCTATCCACCCATCTATCCATCCATCCATCCATCCATCCATCCATCTACACATCCATCCATCCTTCCATCTATCCATCCATCCTTCCATCCATCCATCCATCCATCCATCCATCCATCCATCCATCCACACATCCATCCATCCATCCATCCATCCATCCATCCATCCATCCACACATCCATCCATCTATCCATCCTTCCATCCTTCCTTCCATCCATCCATCCATCCATCCATCCATCCATCCATCCACACATCCATCCATCCTTCCATCCATCCATCCATCCATCCATCCATCCATCCATCCATCCATCCATCCATCCACACATCCATCCATCCACCTGACTGAACACTTTCCTCTGCTCTTCTCGCTTGGAACACAGGAAAGAAGAAAACCAGCAAAATCCCTGCCTTTGTGGGGTTTACATTTTTATAGGAAGGCAATGAACCAAGAAAAGTAATTTCAGACTCCCTTCTACTTCTGAGAAAATAAGATGAACTTACGGAGTTAGGTACCCACATGGCAGTTCACAACTGCCTTTAACTCTAGTTCCAAGGAGTTCAATGTGTTCTGGCCTCCGAGGGCACTGCAAGCACACATTGCACATAAACTCATACAGGCAAACCTACACACACACACACACAGAGAGAGAGACACAAATAAAAACTATTTTTAAAAACTGTAGCTGGGTACTTGGGAGGCAGAGGCAGGCAGATTTCTGAGTTCGAGGCCAGCCTGGTCTACAGAGTGAGTTCCAGGACAGCCAGGGCTACACAGAGAAACCCTGTCTCGAAAAACCAAAATAAATAAATAAATAAACAAACAAACAAATAAATAAATATAAATAAAACTGTAGCCGGGCGGTGTTGGTGTACTCCTTTAATCCCAGCACTTGGGAGGCAGAGTCAGGCGGATTTCTGAGTTCGAGGCCAGCCTGGTCTACAAAGTGAGTTCCAGGACAGCCAGAGCTACACAGAGAAACCCTGTCTCGGAAAAAAACCAAAAAACAAAACAAAACAAACAAACAAACAAACAAACAAAAAACCAAAACAAAAAATCCTGTCAGTATATTTGAGGGGTAGAAAGGAGAGACTCTGGTATGGAGTGGGCAAGAGAGAGGAGGTGGGGAAAACACCTACACCTACAGGCCCTAGTTAAACTGCACTGCCCTTTTACAGCCGACCTTGTGTTCCTTCCGAGCCTGAAACTCTGTAGCTCCCAGTCCACACAGTAGACTACTTCCTTGTTCACCCACACATGACGAGACCCACAACTCCTCACAAGGTGAGAAGATTCCTCCACCAGGGACAAACATCAGTCTAGACCTCAAGTTGGACATTATGCTCTGGCCAGCACAAAGGAGAGTGTTAGAAGTCGGCACAGGCTAATAGTGCAGTGCTTCCGAGTCTCTGAGGGCAACATGCTCCCAGAACGGATGAGCAGTGTCCCCTCGGGTCCACTGATAATTGTCTTCCTGCTTTTGCAAAGCTTTAATTCTAACTACCATAGAAGACAGAAAGATGGCTCAGAAATATACCCCCCTCAAAGAAGATGTACTTACCAGACACAAGAAGAAAATAACAAACAGGGTATAAGAAAATAGTTACCACCAGCAACCTCTGGGGCTTTGAAAACTGCCTGTCTGAGATGGCTCTGTCTACACCACATCCCCTGCTTGTCCGTCAGTTCTCTCTTTAAGCAGTCCTTTCTCCGAGTCGCAGCCAGGGCCCTGACCCTTTGACGGGATCACATCTCTGTAATGACAGCCCCCAGAGCACCAACCACCATTTCTTCAAAGTACTTGTCCCAAGTACAACTTTGCACCTGCTTCTGTGACTCTAGGACTCATGAGATCAGAATCTGTTTCTCTTTTACCCTAGTACCTGGGGTGTAGCAAGAGCTCAATAGATGCCTAGACCATATATAAAAGCTAAGCACTTCGGGACGTTGAATAGCAAGTAACTTGGATAAACAGAAACACTTGAAGTAGGAAGCCGTGGAAGGAGAAGGCTGTTAGAGCCGGAGAGGAGGGAACGTTGCCTGGAGAAGGGACAGTGCAGGCCAGGTGCTGAATAAGCACTGAGGATCTGCAGACACTTGGCGGTTGCGCAGTCAGGCTGAACCCAGAACTCCATGTGTATCCCTGCTTGGGTTTTGGGGTTTGGGGGCTCTTTCGTTTTGTTTTTGAGACAGGTCTCATAAGCTGCCCTGGCAGGCCTTAAACACACTCAGGGAGGTCTTGAACGTGAGATCCTTCTACTTTAGGTCCTCCTGAGTATCTAGGACCATAGTCTTGTACCACCAGGCCTTAGCCATCATCTTGTATTGATTAATTTGGATTTAGAGCTTGTTGAATTTGACTGGATAACAGACACTCAAGTGTAACTGTCTGATGGGCACTGCGGTGACCCAGGCCTGGGATCCTGGTGCCACAGGACCTTCCTTGGAGTCCAGACACTTGGACCCTGCCTTTCTCCCTCGCCTGTGAGCCCACTGACAGCAAGACACCCCTGCTTTAACTCTCATATTTCTACTCATTGCCTCATCATACATTTTAGTCTCTTTTATATATTTTTCTTTGTGGGGCTGGAGAGACGGCTCGGTGATGAAGAGCACTCGCTGCTCGTCCAGGGGACCTGGGTTTAATTCCCAGCACGACGTGTCGGCTCTCAGCTGTGTGCAACTGAAGACCCAAGGGATCCAGAGCCCTCTTCAGGCCTCAGGCACACACACAGACACACAGACACACACAGATACACAGACACACACAGACACAGACACAGACACACACACAGACACAGACACACACACAGACACAGACACACACACACACACACAGACACACTCACACACGGTACATGCATGCATGTAAAACACCCATACACATAAAATAAATTAATTAATAAAGTTTCTTAATTAGAAATATTGCTATATGTTTTAAATTCCCTTCCTTTCTCTTTCTTTTCTCTTTCTCTCTTTCTTTTTTTTCTTTCTTTTGTTTGTTTGTTTTTTTTTTGTTGTTTTTCCGTTTGTCTGAGACAGGGTCTCACTTCAGACTGGCCTTGACAATTCTCTTGTCTCAGCCTCCTAGGATTACAGATGTGAGGCATCATGCCCAATCAATTGTATTGTCAAGGAAGTATTTTAAATTTTATTTTTATTAGTATGTGGAGGGCATGCGTGTGCCATGGTGTGTACATGGGGCATCACAAGACAACGTCTGTGAAGTTGGTTCTCTCCTTTTACGTGGGTCCCGGGGACTGAACTCAGGTCCTTAGAGTTACACGGCAGGCACTTTACCCACTGAGCCATCTTGCTGACGCACCGTGGGGGCTTCTTATTTGTTTGTTTGTTTGGTTTTGTTGGCAGTGTTCAGTATAGAGTTGTTTTCTATGTGTGTATGTTTACTTATTTCTCACCTATTACCCTAGTCTTTATAGCAACTTGAGAAATTGAATTTTATTATCCCCATTTTTAGGGGACCGGAGCAGGAGGGCAAAGTGTTTGAGAGTGGCCTTGGCGACAAAGCAATCACAAGACTGAGTCCAGCCTGTGCTGGAAAAACCAAAACTGACCAGACAAATATGAAAATAAACAAAAATCCCACACCCTGAAGCACAGAAAGCACTCTTGGTTCTTCTAAACTCAGCCTTTGAAATAGTTGGCAGCCGATAACGAGCTCATTTTATAGTCGTTGAGACGGTTTTGCTACACACCCGGGGTAGACCTTAAACTCATGACCCTCCTGCTTCAGGTGCTCAAGTGCTAAGAAAGCAAAAGTGACCCACCACGTCTGTTTTGTAAACTTCTTAAAAACTGTTAGAGCTCATTTTGTTTTGAGGCCAAATATGGTAGCTCTACTTTTTTATCTTAGCACTTGGAAGACCGAGGCAGGAGGATTGCTGGGAGTTCCAGACCAACATGAGCTACTTAGCAAGTCACCATCCCAAACAAACAGACAAAAACTGAAAAGAAAAAAAAATTAGCTCTCTCACTGTAATCTTAGGTTCCTTAAGGCCAAGGCTCCTTCCCTCCTGATAGCTTTCAACAGAAGCACAGTGTACTGTACACAGTGCGAGCCTTTGAATAATTGATTTGTTGAATGGATGGCCTGTTATTCTGATAGTGTTCGCTTATCTTGCTGGTGGTATGATTTGACTGCTCTTTATTCCACCTCCCCTCCGCCCCGACCCACCATCCAAGGACAGAGAGCATAGAGACCCTGCCTCCCTCCACAGAGATGGGAAAGCTAGGCTCGGTTATGAAAGCGCAGTGACTCTGTTGTCCACTAGAGGCCGCTTTATGCCTGATTTTAGAGAGCCAGCAGGCCTGCAGACTTAACTCCGCCGACCTCCGCCTACAGAGTCATTTACAAAGCCACTTTCTCCTAGATTCCATGGCCCAGAGATTGTCTATGGAAGTCTCCAGCTTCAATTTCTTCCACTCCGATTCTTGAATCTGGAATGGGGTACAGAACCAAAGTTGCCAATGGCAGCCGGAGTCTCTACGGACTCAAGCACATCCATGCAGTGTGCTAGACTCTGAGACTAGTTTGTGAACAATCCAAGTTCTCTCCGCACCCCCAACCCCCCGCCGCAGCTCACAGGCTCTAACCGGGAACGCAGGCAACCCTCTAATTATTACATCGTGAGATAAGCTGCTGACGTGATTTCTAGTCCACAGTTGCTTCTCACTGGGTCTCATTTTTACTGTGGATTATTTTATGGGACATCAGGCTTTAGAGAAACAAAATAAAATCCAGAGGCAAAGAAAAGTATTTGCCCACAGTTGGAAAAACCAGTGCAGGGCATCTGCTGATCTGGAGGTAAAAGGATCCCCAGGGTCTCCCGGCGGTCCGCGGGGCTGTAACCGCGAGATGAGATGCACCAGGCCGTCTCAGTGTAGCTTCCCTGTTCTCTTTTCTTCAAATGGTTTGGGTGATTTTCTTAGGAAAAGAAGGACATTTTCGAGATGGTGGGGTGTAGCCCAGGCTGACTGGTTTCTTTACTGTTTTTTTCTTTCATTTTTATTCATTATTATTTTTTATTGCAGTGCCGGCGGTTGAGGTCAGAGCCACGTGCAAATCATGCACCCTACCACAGAGACGCATTCCTAACCCCTGCTTCCCTTCAACCTTTTTTGCTTTTCCCCTCAACCTATAAGTCTCTGAGGCACGCTCTTTCACCCAGAGCCTGAGGTCAAGGAAGTCAGAGCAGAGCTGGGGAGATAAGGTGGACAGAAACTGCAAAAGTCATTCACCACAGCTACTGCTGAGGGCAAATGTATGGGGGCTTAAAGGCCCTTCCTTCCTTCCTTCCTTCCTTCCTTCCTTCCTTCCTTCCTTCCTTCCTTCCTTCCCTTCCTCCTTCCTTGTGGAGACTTCCAAGATGAACCTTCAACTCACCCTGTGGTGGTGGTCTCTCTGTATTCTTAAGGGGACCGAGGAGGGTAAACATCTCCCTTGTTTAGTGGTCATTCTTCTGAGCTTAGACAAGGGACTCTGAGGACCATGTGCTCAACATTCCTGAGAAGCACTTCTGAGTCAGAGCCCCAGAAACAGCTGAGGCAGCTTTGGGCTGGAGTCTTGGCTCTCTTTCCTCTCTTTCTGTCCAAAAGCAACTCTCTCCTTAGCTATTTGGATGTGACCAGAAACCCAAGCAAAGACCTGAGGTAGGAGCCTGGCTCAGCCAAAGTCTATAAAATGGATTTGGTCTCTGCATCCCCTCTAGAGGTGCAGCTGTGTGGTAAAGGCATGTCTGTACCCAGGGACATCTGTAGTAGGAAGTCCAAGGGGTGGGTGGAAACCAACCTCGTGCCCACAGGTTCTAACTCCCAAAGTAGGTATTGTTGGGCTGCCTCTGGGAAAGGGGTCATAATTAAGATTTGGCTTAAGTTAAGACAGCATCATTCCCTGGGAAATCTGCCAGCGCCTCCTCACTGCCTGGGCGTGGGGCCCGGGACATGCCAGGGCAATGCGAGAGCTGACTCAGGGGGGAGGCATGGAGGGGAACAGAAAAACCCTTCCTACCCACCAGCCAAGAGAAGAGACAAAGCATGCTGTGATAGCCCTGTAGTGCCAGGCCAGACCACCAACAAGCTCTGTGCTGAGTCCCTTCTTAAGAACATAGTCCTGCGAAACTCCATATCGCTTGGAGTCACCAGTAGACAGCAAGAGCCTGGCCTTACTCTCTAAGTTCCCATCTCCCTGCAAAGATACGCAGTTCTAGGTTTCTCGGAGATTGATTCAGGCCTGTTCGTACCACTTTTAAAAGGCTGTAACTTTGGGTAAGTAACTTACTCTGGTGAGACTAAGACTCTTCATTTTCCAGATGGATGAATAATAATTGCCTGCCTCATACAGCTGCAGCAAGGGTCCAATGAGATAATGTCTACAAAGGTACCCTATGTCGTTATAAAGCACATTTCCAATAAGGTATCATTATTGACCTGATTAATCCTGACACAGGGATTGTAACCTCCGAACCCTGAACCATGAAGTCCTCTTCTTTGGTTTTTTTTTTTTCTGTGTTGTTGTTGGTGTTTTTTTTTTGGCAGGGGGTGGGGGGGTGGGGGGGAGGAGGGCAGGATGCTCTGAAGCAAGTGTGGAAATCCCACTCCAGTCCTGGATCCAGAAGCCTCGACCGAGGCAGCTTCTTGGTGCTGCCACGCACCACGGGTCGCTCTTCTCCGCTCTGAGCTGCTACTCCCAACCCCAGCTCCGCTGAACCGGTTCTTTCCCTTTTAGTCAGACTCCTGCAGTCCAGTTTGCCTGCAGTGATGACAAAGGAACTTAAAATAGCTAGCGCACGCTCTGCAAACACTGCTGGAGACTGGGCTTGGGCAGAGTGTGTGGCCTGTCACCCGCAGGCCTGTCTGGGCATCCCAGCCAGGTGCAGCCCTGCGCCCTCAGGGTCTTGTCTGCCTTGCTTTGTGCTGTCCTAGGATGACAGTGCCTCCTGTCAGCACTATGGGTGGTGAACTGCATGACTACCTAGAAAGCTGGCTTGGCTAGAAGCGCCATGGAAGGGAGATGGCTGCCCCTCCACCAGCATGGTCCCCTTGCTCCCTTGGACCCCCCTCTGTGTGCCAAGAGGCCAGGTTAGCCTTGCTAAGAGCGTGGAGAGCAGCTGCTGCTGTGGCGGCATTGGAAATGCTGGCACGAGTAGCAGGAACGTGTGTTTCTGAAGACCCGTCAGCCAGCTGGCCCTGGCATGTCACGGTGGCTACAGAACCAGTTTGACATGCAGTTATTTGGGTGCGTCCCTGTGGGTCATTGTGCCTCAGATTTCCCAGGGGACTTCATATGACTTACCCAGGGAGGAATGGTGTCTGCTGAGGCTAGATTGATAGGAAAAAGTCTGCAGCCGGGGCCACAGGAAGGAACCACCGTTCTGGCAGACAGCTTCACTCTGTGCACTGCTCTCAGTCCCCTTATTCCAGCAGCCATTTCCAGGCAGCATGAGTCTTATCCTCAGGACATTCTCAACCAGAACTTACCCCAGGTACACATGGAGTACATGGTAAACATGGTGCACATGGTACACATGGTACACATGGTACACATGGTACACATGATGCACATGATACACATGGTACACAAGGTACACATGGTGCACATGGTACACATGATGCACATGGTACACATGGTATACATGATGCACATGGTGTACATAGTACACATGGTACACAAGGTACACATGGTGCACATGGTACACATGATGCACATGGTACACATGGTATACATGATGCACATGGTACACATGGTATACATGGTGTACATGATACACATGGTGCACATGGTGTACATGGTACACATGGTATACATGGTGCACATGATACACAAGGTACACATGGTGCACATGGTGTACATAGTACACATGGTACACAAGGTACACATGGTGCACATGGTACACATGATGCACATGGTACACATGGTGCACAAGGTACACATGGTATACATGATGTACATGATATACATGGTGCACATAGTGTACATGGTACACAGCGTATACATGGTGCACATGATACACATGGTACACAAGGTACACGTGGTGCACACGGTACACATGGTGCACATGGTGTACATGGTACACATGGTACACATGGTACATAAGATAAGGTACACATGATACACATGGTGCACATGGTGTTCATGGTACACATGATACACATGATGCACATGGTGTACATGGTACACATGGTGCACATGGTGCACATGATATACATGGTATACATGGTGCACATGGTACACATGGTGAACATGGTGTACACTGTACACATGGTACACATGGTGCACATGATACATATGGTGCACATGATACACATTGTATACATGGTACACATAGTACACATGTTCCTTCCTGGGAGTAGGGGCAGTGCTGTAAGAAAGACAGTGATTTAGTTTAGATCAGAATCTTGACTGATGGCTCATAGACTGTTTTCCCTCCTCCCTCCCTCCTCCTCTCTGATTTTGTTTTGTTTTTCAAGATAGGGTTTATCTGTGTAATGGACCTTGCCTGTCCTGGAACGTGCTTTGTAGACCAGGTTGGCCTCAAACTCAGAGATCTGCCTCCTAAGTGCTAGGATTAAAGGCACGCACCACCATGCCTGCTAAAGGCACGCACCACCATGCCTGCTAATAACATGAACACTTTTTAACTAGAAAGTTATTTATTTATTTATGTATTTATTTATGTATTTATGTATTTATCTATGTATGTATGTATGTATGTATTTATTTATTATATGTGAGTACACTATAGCTATCCTCAGACACTCCAGAAGAGGGAATCAGATCTCATTAGGGAAGGTTGTGAGCCACCATGTGGTTGCTGGGATTTGAACTCAGGACCTTCAGAGGAGCAGTCAGTGCTCTTAACCACTGAGCCATCTCTTCAGCCCCCTAACTAGGAAGTATTAACTTAAACAAATAAACAAACAAAAAAAGAAACAAACCCAGATTTCAGGCTGGTGAGATCGCTCAGTGAGTTAAGGTATTCCCACCAAACATCTAAGTTTGATACCCAGGACCTACAGTGTAATTTTTTAAAATTCAGATTTCCATTTGTATGTTTGTTTGTGATGGGGCTTGAATCCATGATATTGAACTCAGTAGACAAGGACTCTATTATTGAGCTACATCTAAATTCCTAAATATTTGTTAATGTTTTGCATTCTTAGGTATTTTCCAGAAGTGGACTCTGCATCAAGACTTCAGTGTCAAAGCATTTATTTGGAGGTAAATCTTAGAAATCTACAGTAAGGGCATGGGAAATAAGGCTAGCAGGGGAAGGAGGCAATTGATACAGGTCATAAGAGTTACCAAGAAGTTGCCGTCTTGTAACTTGAATCTGGGAACTCTGGAATGTGTAGAACATGTTGGTCAATGTTATCTCATCCAAGAGACAAAAGCACTGGAGTATTTATCGGTCACTGATTGGTGGTTGATCCTGTATCAGAGAGGAAGGAAGACCATTCAATCTGTTAATCAGAGGTAAAGAGCCGTCCTGGAGGCCAGAGGGAGTTGGCGTTGACTGTATCTGGTACAATGCAGAAGACCCAGGCATGTGGTGCATGCTTGTGTCAGTAGTTAGGAAGCTGAAGCAGGAGGATTGCATGATTGAGTCTGGCCTGGGCAACTTAGCAAACCTGATGACTAAAACACACCACCACCACCACCACCACCACCACAACAACAACACAACAACAACAACAACAACAACAACAACAACAACAACACAGTAAAAAAAGGGTCAGGGACATTAACTCAAAGTCAGAGAATTTACCCGGTACCTGTGAGGCCCTGGGCTCAATTCCACTTGGCAATAAATAGGACTCGAGTAGAAGTTGCCTCAAGGGAGAAGTCACCTTCCATTTCCCCACGCTCTCCTGAATTCCCTCCCTGCACTGCCTGCTTCCGTACTGTGGTTCCTGCAGGTGTGAGTGCGGGCTCACATATATGCTTGGGTACTTTATAAGACACACGAGTCTCACTTTCAAATATTTTGTTTTTCGTTCTGCATCTCACAGGATAACTACCCCTATCATTCTTTTTTTTTTAATTATTATTTCTTTATTATATGTAAGTACACTGTAGCTGTCTTCAGACACCCCAGAAGAGGGCATCAGATTTTGTTAGAGATGGCTGTGAGCCACCATGTGGTTGCTGGGATTTGAACTCATGACCTTTGGAAGAGCAGTTGGTGCCCTTAACCACTGAGCCCTCTCTCCAGCCCTACCCCTATCATTCTAAATAGGACGGATCAATCCTTCCTACTTCTCTAGTCCGGTACCCTGAATTCTTGGAGACTCAGATTGCTTTACCATCATGCTGTTACGTACACCACCATTAATCTCAGATTTTGACATCTACACCTACAGAGTCATACCCACAGTATAAAGAAAAGATAAATTTTCTCTTTTGTTTCTGCAGGGACTCATGTAACCCAGGTTTGCCTGAAACTCTCTATCCTCCTCTCTGTAATCCTGGTGTAAGGATTATAGGCATGCATTACCATGTTCAGCTACCCTAATATGTTAAAAGATTTAAAAAGTAATTCTGGAAAGAAAAAAGGAATAGTTTTCTTTCTTTCTTTCTTTCTTTCTTTCTTTCTTTCTTTCTTTCTTTCTTTTTTTTTGTTATTAGTTTTTGGTTTGCTTTGCCTTTTGAGTCGACATCCCCCGTTTGAAATCTTTCTGTGGCCAGAGATGACCTGGAACTCCTGATTTTCCTGTTTCCATCTGGGCAGGGTTATAGGCATGTGTCACCTTACATGGCTTAATTTCACATTTTTTATCTCAAACTGATTTAAAATGTACCATCACTCCCACAAACACATATAAATACAGCTGGAAACCCATCTTATTGTCGTCTGTCAGCAGAAGGAAGCTCCAAAAGGGTAAACGACACTCCTCTTTCTTAGCCGGGGTGACACCATTTTGCAAAACACTTCCATTTTGGTTGGACTGTGACAGTTACAGAAACTGAAGCAATTCCAAAACCCAGCAAAGTACCAGACATGACAGAGTGCATAGTAAGTACTTAATGGATATTAAGTACTTGGATGGAAAGATGGATGGATGGTGATGGATGAGGGCTGGCTGATGGATACAGCGGGGATGGTCAAAACCGTGAGGACTAGGTTTGTGCCAGATGCTGAGAGCCATCCCAACTTAGTTATCTCCCGGGGTGGGGGTGGGGGGCACAGGCAGGAGAGGAGGTGATAAAACTGTTCTTTGAAGGCCCAATTCTTTCAAAGATCTCTTAGAGTGTGTTAAACCACACGTTCTCCTTTTCTTCTAACCAAGATCACTGGATTGGAGCCTTCCCTGGAGAAGGACAGCTGTTTCTGAGTCACTTCAGGAAACTGCTCTTTTGCCTCAGGCCCCAGCTTGAGTTGCTACCCCGGAACGAAGCCTGATCCCAAAGCCCTGCATGACTTTGCTGTTCTCACCCACAACTTCAACCCCACTCCCAAGCTTGAGTGTGACCACCACTGCTGGAACTTGCTCTGTAGACCAGGCTGCCCTGGAACTCGGGAACAGGTTTGCCCGCCTCTGCCTCCTGTGTGATGGGAGCCATGTCCGGCTTGGTTCCCATCTTGACGTAGTCTTGGTTTGCCTAACCCAGGTACGACTTTGTTTCTGATGTTAAATATACTCTACTAAGCATTAGCCAGGGTGACGCCATTTTGTAAAGCACCTCCATTTTGGTTGGACAGTGAGAGTTATGAACGCTAAGGCAATATGATTTCAGAATTAAAGTAACTTGTTTCCCTAGTTGCTTTGAGCTCCAGTACTGGCTACCACCATCTGACAGTGTCTAATTTACCACTTCCTGTTAAGCTAAAGAAATGACCAATTGAGGGCCAAACCAGAAAGATTTTAACCTCTTTCCCACCACTCCTTTCCTGTGAGACTGCCACTCTGTCGTGTGGGTCTAGCTTCTCCTCAGGGCACCTGGCATGCTACTGTCTGCCTGTCTGTCTGTGGCATCAATAACTCTTCTAGTAGAACTCTTTTTTTTTTTTTTTTTTTTTTTTTTTTTTTTTTTTTTTGGTTTTTCGAGACAGGGTTTCTCTGTGTAGTCCTGGCTGTCCTGGAACTCACTGTGTAGACCAGGCTGGCCTCGAACTCAGAAATCCGCCTGCCTCTGCCTCCCAAGTGCTGGGATTACAGGCATGCGCCACCACGCCCGGCTTCTAGTAGAACTCTTAACCCAAAAGAAAAACCTGCCTCAATAGCTTCTTTGAACTCCAAACTCAAAAACTTTCATTAATTTGTGTTTGTTTCCTTCTTTCATTTATTTAGAGACAAGGGCACATTGCAGGCTGGTCTCAGACTCACTTACAACGTAGCCAAGGATGCCCCCAAACTTCTGATCCTCCTCTCCTACCTCCTAAGTGCTGGGATTACAGGCATACATCCTCATGTTTATTTTTAGTTGTGATGGCTGTTGAACCAGAGGGATTCATGCATGCCAGGTGAGCTCTCTGCTAGGTACACCCCCAGTCCGGCTACAGAGCATTTCTAGTGTAATCTCACTTACCGCTTAAAACTATGTAATCCATTCTAAAACTGAGCTAATAAAACTTATTGTAAAATAGGTTATGCAATTCCAGAGTCCTAGAACTCACCCTGTAGACCAGACCCTCGAACCCAGTTTGAGGCTGGCCTTGAACTCACAGAGATCTGCCTGTCTCTGCCTCTGCCTCCGGAGTGCGTGTGTGCTGTCACTGCCAGGCTCTCTTCAACTTTTGCAGAGAAACAGAATGAGGTGACAGGAAACAGCCAAGGGTGTGGATCTTTTTCCAGTTATGTTCTCAGCCAAGCATGGTGGCACACACCTGTAATTCCAGCACTTGGTAACAAAGGCAGGGGCATTGCTGCACGTTTGAGACTAATCTGGTAACCTGGTTACATAGTGGAATCCTGTCTCAACTTCCTCCACCCTCAGCCCCTCTGTGTGCATGTCACACACACACACACACACACACACACACACACACACACACACACACACTGAAATAAGTAAATAGATATATAAAAAACAAAGTAAGAGCGATGAGGCTGAGGACCCAGCTCAGCTGGCAGAGTTCACGCCCAGCAGGCAGGAAACCCAGAGTTCAGTCACCAGCTTCTCATACGTGGGGTATTGTGATGTGTGCCTACAACCCAACACTTGGGAAATGAAGGCAGGAGGATCAGAAATTAAAGGTCCTTTTCAGCTATGTATAGAGTTTGAGGCCCAGTCTGGCCAAAGATGCTGTTTTAAAGGAAAGGAGGCAGGGCTTGCGGTCCGATTTGCAGGTGAGATATTTTCTTCCGCAGGCACATGAATTTCCATGCTTAGCCCTCAGAGGACATGTGATGGGACACTTGTAAGTCCTTAAGCCACTGCACAGTGGTCAGCCCACGGTTGCCCTCTGAGGCTTCCTGTCTGCCTTTAAAGCTGACAGACACCGCAGTGAGTCAGTCCTACCAATGCTTGACTCATTTTTGACCTAAATTTGGTGATCAAACACAATACTCCAGAATTTGGCATTGTGGCTCAAAAGTATGGTGGGAACATGGTTGGACTGTGTGTGTGTGTGTGTGTGTGTGTGTGTGTGTGTGTGTAACTGTGTATCTGTGTGTGTGTAACATACACACATGGGGCTGAGGGTGGGAGAAATTAAGACAGGATTTCACTATGTGACCAGGCTACCAGATTAGTCTCAAACTTGTAGCAATCCCCCTGCCTTTGTTACCCGAGTGCTGGAATTATAGGTGTGTGCCTCCATGCTTGGCTAGGAACACAGCTGGAAAAGATCCAGGCCCTTGGCTGCTTCCTGTCATCTCATTCTGTTTCCTTGCAAACGTTGACAAGAATGATATTTAAGTTAGCAAGAGAATTGGGATGTACCACGCTCAGTAGTGTTGCCCAACACCAAATATCCCAACATCTTGTAAACTGGGTGTCGGCTTGTAATCCCAGCACTTTGAAGGTAGAAACAAGAAGAGTAACAGAACAGCCTCAGCTCCACAGCAAGCTCCCGGCTAGCCTAGCGTTCTTGAGATCCTGCCTCTAAATTAACCAATCAATCAACTAATTGTCAGAAAGACTTGGATTTAACTTCTGAGTCACCACTTGCTGGCCGTGAAACCTTGGCCAAGCCCCCTGGCCTCTATCAGTGCTTAGTTCTGCATCTGTAAGTCAGAACTACAGAACTCCTCAGCACTGTGTGGGATTTGGTAACACATAAGCATTATGGATGCTCAAGAAAAAGCCTGAACATTAAAGTTATTTTATTTCATTTTGTGGCGCTGCCATCTGAACTTAGGGGCTCAAACTCATGAGGCAAACACTCACCACCGAGAAGCACACCGTGGCATCTGTTTGGAGGTCAGAGCACCCCTTGCCATTGTCAGTTTTCTCCTTCCACCTTGTAGAGCCCAGGGATCAAATTCAGGTCATTATACTTGGTACCCTTCCCACTGAGCCATCTCACCAGCCCCTCAGACTTATCTCTTTACAGACCTTCATTTGGGTCGACTTCTTTGTCTCTTGTGGCTGACCTCATGCTTTATCCCTTTGTATTCGGGACAGGTTTCTTGGTCTCCGTCCCAAGTTATGTTTCCGTGTCTTTGCTGATGGTTTCTCATGCTCCGAATCCTTACATCTCGTTCTCAGAGCCCGGTGAACTCTCCTGTTGTGGACTTTTATTTGTGGCTCTTTTGATGGTAGAATAATATATAATTTAGGTCATGCTTGTTTGTTTATTCTGTACTGTACATGAGGACAACAAAATGTTTCTTTTCAGCCAGATGGTGCCTCTCAGCTCTTAGGAAGCTGGGCCAGGAAGATGGTGAGTTAGAGGCCAGCCTGGAGTGCTCTGTGAGACCATCTAAAACTAATTTTTTAAACTTTTAAACCATTTTAAAAATGTTATCCCATTTTAAAATGTATTACTTTGAGGGTCATGGGACAACATGGCACTGCATGTGTGGAGGTCGGAGGATAACTTTGGGAGTCAGCTCTCTCTTTCTAGCCTGTGGGTCCTGGGCATTATACTCAGATATGGTAGCAAGTGCCTCTACCTGCTGAGCCATCTCGCTGGTCCCTTTAAACTATTTTAAAGGTACACAGTGAGATGATTCGGTGGTTAATGCCTTTGCTGCCAAGCCTGGCCACCTAAGTTTGATATTGTGAGTGGATAGTGTGGCACAAAAGAGCCACTCACGAATCAGTAGCCTTCCTGTACTCAGAGGACAAGCAGGCCGAGAAAGAAATTAGGGAAATGACACCCTTCACAATAGCCACAAACAATATAAAGTATCTTGGTGTGACTCTAACCAAACAAGTGAAAGATTTGTATGACAAGAACTTCAGGTCTCTGAAGAAGGTAATTGAAGAAGACCCCAGAAAATGGAAAAATCTTCCATGCTCGTGGATTGGCAGGATTAAAATAGTTAAAATGGCCATCTTGCCAAAAGCAATATACAGATTCAACTCAATCCCCATCAAAATCCCAACTCAGTTCTTCATAGAGGTACAAAGAGCAATTCTCAAATTCATCTAGAATAACAAAAAACCCAGGATAGCTAAAACTATTCTCAACAGTAAAAGAACTTCTGGGGGAATCAGTATCCCAGACCTCAAGCAGTACTACAGAGCAATAGTGTTAAAAACTGCATGGTATTGGGACAGTGACAGGCAGGTGGATCAATGGAATAGGATTGAAGACCCAGAAATGAACCCACACACCTATGGTCACTTGATCTTCGACAAAGGAGCTCAAAACATCCAGTGGAAAAAAGAAAGCCTTTTCAACAAATGGTGCTGGTTCAAGTAGAGGTCAACATGCAGAAGAATGAGAATTGATCCATTCTTATCTCCCTGTACTAAGCTCAACTCCAAGTGGATCAAGGACCTCCACATAAAACCAGACACACTGAAACTAATAGAAAGGAAACTGGGGAAGACCCTTGAGGACATGGGCACAGGGGGAAAGTTCCTGAACAGAACACCAATAGCTTATGCTCTGTCAATCAAGAATTGACAAATGGGACCTCATAAAATTACAAAGTTTCTGTAAGGCAAAGGGCACAGTCAAAAAGACAAAATGGCAACCAACAAATTGGAAAAAGATCTTCACCAGCCCTACATCCCACAGAGGACTAATATCCAATATATACAAAGAACTCAAGAAGTTAGACCCCAGAAAACTAAATAACCCTATTAAAAGATGGGTACAGAGCTAAACAAAGAATTCTCACCTGAAGAACTTCGAATGGCTGAGAAGCACCTTAAGAAATGTTCAACATCATTAGTCATTAGGGAAATGCAAATCAAAACAACCCTGAGATTTCACCTCACACTAGTCAGAATGGCTAAGATTAAAATCTCAGGAGACAGCAGGTCTTGGCAAGGATGTGGAGAAAGAGGAACACTCCTCCACTGCTGGTGGGATTGCAAGCTGGTACAACCACTCTGGAAATCAGTCTGGCGGTTCCTCAGAAAATTGGGCATGACACTTCTGGAGGACCCTGCTATACCACTCCTGGGCATATACCCAGAGGATTCCCCAGCATGTAATAAGGATACAAGCTCCACTATGTTTATAGCAGCCTTATTTATAAGAGCCAGAAGCTGGAAAGAACCCAGATGTCTCTCGATGGGGGAATAGATACAAAAAATGTGGTATATATACATAATGGAGTACTATTTAGCCATTAGAAACAATGAATTCATGAAATTCTTAGACAAATGAATGGAGCTGGAGAACATCATCCTAAGTGAGGTAACCCAGTCTCAAAAGAACACTCATGGTATGCACTCACTGATAAGCAGATATTTGCCTAGAAGCTTGGAATACCCAAGACACAATACACATATTAAATGATGTCCAAGAAGAAGGAAGGAGTGGCCTCTGGTTCTGGAAAGGGTCAGTGCAGCATTGTAGGGGAATACCAGAACAGGGAAGTGGGAAGGGGTGGATGGGGGAATAGGGGGAGGGAAGAGGGCTTATGAGACTTTCAGGGAGGGGGGATACAGGAAAGGGGAAATCATTTGAAATGTAAATAAAGGATACATCGAATAAAAAAATAAAAAAAATTAAAAATAAAATTGAGCCCACAATTAAGAGACTTTGGGGAAAAAAGTGCCGCTCACACATGAAACTTTTTTAAAAAGCACACTTCATTAGCATTAAATACAAGCAGTTACCCTCATTCCTAGTTATGGAACATTTTCACCATAGAAAGTAGAAGGTCTGCACTCATAAACCATAACCCTCCTCCCACCCGACCTCTGCCGCAGCACCCTCCTACTGACTATACATGTTTGCTCACGGTATCTCATAGCGAGCAGAATCACAGGTCTAGTTTATCTCACTAAAGACGATGCCTTCGAGAGCCGTCCACATTGTAGCATATGTGCAGATGTCCTCTGACAGGTGACATGCCCTCCCCTGCATGCAGATGTCGAATTTTACCTCACCCTGCTGTCCTTAGACATCTTGATTGCTTCTGCTTTTTGGCTACTGGGAATAATAATGTTGTGAGCACGTCTGTCGGCTCTTTTGGGTGAATACATTCTATCATATGGTAATTCTAGGTTAGCCTTCTGAGGGTCCACAAAGCTGCTTTCTACAGTGACCACACCGCTTTCCATCCCACCAGCGACACACAGGGTTCCAGGGTCTCACCGTCTTCACTGACACTTGTTTTCCTCTCACATATGTGTACCTGTGTGGTGCAGATGTTCCTGTGACTCCCCAGACAGGTGTGTGCACAAGCATATTGGGGTGTACATGTGTGGGGTGCATATGGAGGCCAGAGTTCTATTTGAGGGGTCTTCCTTTTCTGCTCTGCACTGAATGCTTCGAGGCAGGTCTCTCACTGAACCCAGAGCTCATGCGCTGGGCTAGGCTGGCTGGGGAGTCTGCTGGTCTCACACTCCCTCTCAGTGCTGGGGTTAAAAAGCTGCTTTTTATGTGGGCTAAGGGTCCAGACTCAGATTTCATGCTTGCAGGTATTATACTGACTAGGCCAGGTTCTCCCTCCCCACCACTTTCTTAGAAAATAATGGCCCTTCTAGGTAGGGATGGACTTAGCTGCTGTGCATGGGCTCTGGGCATCTCGGCACTGCATAAACAAGGTGTGGCAGCTGGAACAAGAATGGCCCCCAGAGCCGGGCGTGGCGGCGCACGCCTGTAATCCCAGCACTCGGGAGGCAGAGGCAGGCGGATTTCTGAGTTCGAGGCCAGCCTGGACTACAGAATGAGTTCCAGGACAGCCAGGACTACACAGAGAAACCCTGTCTCGAAAAACCAAAACCAAAAAAAAAAAAAAAAAAAAAAAAAAAAAAAAGAATGGCCCCCATAAGATAGAATAGATTTTATGGGTAGACTGGAGGCAGAGGGGGATGGGAGCGGGAGAATAAAGTGGGGAGGGGGAGGGGAAGCAGGGTTGAGAGAGGGAACGTGCAGAGACAGCTAGAATTGAGACACATTTGAGGGGTGGTGTGGAAACCCAGTGCAGTAGAATTTTTCTACAATGCGTGAAGGCAATCCTCATAAAGTCTCCAAAGAGTGGAGAGATGGAGTCCCAACTGGCCATCTCTTGTCACCAAATGAAACTTCCAGTACGGGGGCTCGGTTATATCCGATTAAGTTGTTGGACAAAGTGTGTCCCTTGGAAATCCCCAAGCAACCCAGGCTGTTGCCAAGACAATAGATTGCTCTCCAAAAACTGACAGCAAGGAGCCATTGCTGAAGACAACACCCGCGCAACTCAGCGAACACGAAGAGGTCAAGCTGGTGGCTACTTAGAACCTTCACCCCTGCATTCTAGAGTCTTTGGTATGGGGAGGGACTCTGAAGGCTACCAAAAGAGAAATGTAAACACCAGACCGGCCACCAAAACCTTTATCTATAATTCTTGGTGACTAAGAAACAGAGACTAGATAGCTCGGAGACCTAAGGTAAAATCAAATACTACTGACCAGGAAAAAAAAGTAACAATAAAATGACTACTAGTGACATTCTGCCGCACTCATAGATCAGCGCCTTATTCAACCATCAGAGAAGCTTCCTCCTGCATCAGATGGGAACAGATACAGAGACCCACAGCCAGACATTACACACACAGAGGCCTTGGAATGTGCAGCTCTAAATGAGATGTCTCCATCAAGTCCCTTCTGTCAGAGCTCAGGGAACCCCACAGAAGAGGAGGCAGAAAGAGGGTAGGAGCCAGAGAGAGTGGAGGACCCCAGGAGAACAAGGCCCTACGAATTCACGAGACGGAAGCAGCAAGCCCGGGGACTGAATGGGTCTGCACCAGGTTCTCTGTGGGTATGATCTAGCTTTCAGTTTAGTATTTTTAGGGAACTCCTGAATGTGCGAATGAGTGAGTCTCTGATTCTTGCACCTTCTCTTGGAGCTCTTTTTCTTTTGTTGGTTTGCCTTGTCTAACCCTGATGTGATTTTTCTTTGTGTGTTTTGTGTGTGTGTGTGTGTGTGTGTGTTTTTTTACCTTATTATATTTTACTTTATGCTTTGTTGTTATCTCTTAGAAGCCTGTTCTTTTCTAACAAGAGGCAGAAAGGGAGTGGATCTGGATGGGAGGGGAGGCAGGGAGGAACTGGGAGGAGTAACAGATAGGAAACTGTAATCAGGAGATATTGTATGAGAAAAGAATTTCCAATAAAAGGGGAAAAATGCTAACAGGCAAAACTGGTGATAAGGGCCTCAATAGGTTCACATATTTGAATGCTTAGCCGCCAGGGTTTGAAAGGATTAGAAGGATTAGGAGGTTTGGCCTTGTTGGAGAAAGTGTCTCTGGGGGTGGGCTGTGAGGTTTCAGGATAGAGATCTCAGCTTCTCCTCTAGCACCACGTCTGCCTGCTATGCCTACAGTCAAGCTCCCCTCCATGTTGATAATGGACTAAGCCTCTGAAACTGTAAGCAAACCCCCCAATTAAAAGCCTTCTTTTATGAGTTACTGCGGTCATGGTGTCTCTTCACAGTAATAGACCAGTGGCTAAGGCACAGGATATGGTGGTAGAGGCATTAAATCCTTTCCCTAGGGAGGTCTGAAGCAGGAAAGTCAGAAGTTTAAGGTCTTCCTCAACTACATAATGAGTTTGAACCAGGTACAATTAAAACAAAAAACAAAAACAAAACAAACAAACAAAAAAAACCCACTGCCCTTCTAATTTGTGCAGGAGCTTTTGGAACGTAGTGCGCCAGAAGTCTGAGTGTTTGATAGACTCCTGGGATCTGCTTCTTCTTCTAGAGAGCCCCCCTGACTCTCCCAGCTTTGAGACCTCCCTGTGGCATTGACATTGCCATGACACACGGGCAGCCAACACGCTCTTCTCCTGCCTCTTCTGGTCTGTTTGCCAGGCTTTGAAGAGTGGCCTGTATTAGGATTCTCTAGAGCAGCAGAACTTATAGAATGAATATATATTATAATGTATTACATATAAAAATACATTATATATTGTTATACTACCATTTACCTAATATATAGTATAAGTAATAGAAATATAAATAGGTATATAGGAGATTTATTAGAATGGCTTGCAGGCTGTGGTCCAGCTAATCGCACAATGGCTGGCTATGAACAGAAAGCCCAAGAATCCAGATGTTGTTTAGTCCACAAGGTTGGGTATCGCAGCCTGTCTTCAGTAGATGATGGAATTCCTGAAGAAGTAGGCTCTCATGCCAGTGAAGGAATGACCTTGCTAGCAGGGTGAGAGCAAGCAGGTAAAGAGCAAAAGCTTCCTTCTTCCAAGCCGTTATATAGGCCACAGAAAGTGTGGTCCTGATGAAAGGTATGTGTCATTTTTCTCGTCAAGATCCAGATTAGAGGTTGATCTTCCTACTTCAGATTAAGTGAAAATCCCTCACTGGCTTGCCCTCCATCTTTGGATGCTATAGTTAACTCCAGACGTAAGCAAGTTGACAACCCAGAGTAGCCCTTTAGTTATATAGAGTAGGACTTTGGGAAGGATATAGTCAATTTATTTAGGCCAACGATTCTCTGAGTTTCTTTTTTTCGTGTATTTTTTCCGGGCTAGAAGCAACTGTGCTAATTCCATGGGGACCATTTCTGGCTCTGACCTACCACTGACCTCAGAATGAGAATGGCATCCAGAGCCTTGGGCAAAATTATTTCTGCGTCCCATCCGAACCCAGGGGATCATGTCATATTCCTTAGCCTCTGCCCCCGAGCTGTTTGAGTCAGGCTTCTCTTCAGCCCCTTCCTTTGCCAAGACTCATAGTTGGTGGCTCAGGTCTTCAGGATGGACGGACGGTGGGAGTGGTGATTCACCTCCTGCATGACCCTCATGACTCCTCAAGGGGAACTTGGAGACCTGGAATTTTGGTCAGAATTCTCCATGCATATTCCCAGAACCTAGACTCTCTGGAGCAATCTTTGTTTATATTGTTTAACGCTTACATCTTCTCTGTGGGTTTCTGATGTCAAGGGTAGGGTATGTTAAACCAGTCTCTCATGTGCACATGGAACCTGAGACCCTGGGGGCTTCATACATCCGGGGCATTGTGTCAGCTTGAGCCTTACTTCTTTGCTTAATAGTACACAGTGTAGCACACTGGTAGAGAACTTGCCTTGCATCACCCGAGGCTAACCTCCACCACCTCAAAAAATAAAAGGGCCAGGGTATGCCCTACTCTTCCTTTAATCCTCTTCTGTTTTTTCTTCTTTTCTTTCTTTCTTTTCTTTTTTTTTTTTTTTTTTTTTGGAGAAGCAGGTGGAAAAAAGTTCTTTCTGCATTGCATAAAAAGGAAAATGAAGGGAAGTGACTCAGTAGGTTCCCAGATGGAATCATCCACCATAGAATGGCATCCTCTTCCTCTCAGCCACAGCTTTCACAGAGTCACCCTCCAGAGAAAGCTCCAGTCACACTCCAGTCTCAGGTGGAGTGGTGCGAGGTGGGTAGTGAGGCTCTTTACCCTGAGCTACCCTCGCTCTAACCCACAGGCTATAGACGCCATGAGATAGCCTTTTAAAGGAAATACTTTAAATCAAAACCTGACCTCCAGGTCTGGAGGAAGCGAGTGCCCCTATCTGTAGGATGGACAGCAGCACGCAAGCCCCCCTCCCGTACACCCCTCGGATGCAGGAGCACCTCAGTCCTCCCTCAGTGCTAGACCCAGCCCTGCAGCTTCAGTGCCCCCATTTCTTTCTGTCCCAGCCAACAATCAAGTCATTCTTTTTCTTCCCAACATGTCAGCTGAGACAAGCGAGGAGTTTTAGTATTGCCAAGAAACGTGTACATCTTTGTTCAGAGACCCATATCCCTCCCTAGAGGTCCAACTTTTACTTGGGTTTTCCTTATAAGGTTTCTTTTTTTGTGGAGCGGAAGATAAGCCTAGGGTCTTACACGCACTAGGCAAATGCTCCACGAGAACTGCATGTCAAACCATTATCTGTTTTGTTTTGTTTTTAAGATGTTTCTAATCTGACCCCATCCCACCTACTAATATTTATTCTTCATTACTTCCCAGTGTAAACCATCCTTAATCAAGCTAGGCTTCTCAACTGGTCACACAAACACACACACATGTGCATATACACATGCCACAGTTAAACACATCCAAGGTTTCTTCTTCATTACACGTAAATAGTTGGTTATTCCTGTCATAATTCTTCCAGTAGCCACCTGGGGTTTCTTTTTCCCTGTCTACCACCAATTCCAACCCAATGTAGCTTTTTAATTAAAAAATTATTTATGTTTATTTTATAGACGTTGGGGTTTTGCCCGCATGTATGTCTGTATGAGGATATTTCTGATTTTAGAGTTACAGACAGCTGTGAGCTGCCATGTGGGTGTTGGGAATTGAACCTGGGTCCTCTGGAAAAACAGCCAGTGCTCTTAACCTATAAGCCATAGCTCCATCCAATAGTGTAGCTTTTAAGATTTGTTCATGACCAGCTGGGCAGTGGTGGCACATGCCTTTAATCCCAGCATCCTGGGAGGCAGAGGCAGGCGGATTTCTGAGTTCGAGGCCAGCCTGGTCTACAGAGTGAGTTCCAGGACAGCCAGGACTACACAGAGAAACCCTGTCTCGAAAACAAAAAAAAAAATTTGTTCATGTCCAAGAAATCACTACCTCTGGTGTCTCGGTTCTTTAAGTTTTACTACATTTATAGTTGATAGACAACTTAATGATTAAGAGCTTATAAAAATTATGGCTAAAAATATACATAGTGCTAGGTGTGGTGGTTCGAGTTCTGTAATTCCAATTCAGGACAGGTAGGGACAGGAGGACCATGAATTCAAGGTCAGTCTGAACCATACAAGAAGGCCCCTATTTCAAAACAAACAAGCAAGCACACATAGCATAAGATTTGCTATCAGCCATTTTAATCATTCATTCATTCATTCATTCATTCATAGGCAGGCAGGCAGTCTTGCTGTGTGGACACGCTGGTCTCACACTCACACCCAGGTCATCCTCTTTTAATATTTCTGCCTCAACTTCACCATCATGCTTAATTTTTTCTCCACTTTTTTCTGAGACTGGATTTCTTATGTAGCCCTGGCTGTCCTAGAACTTGCCCTGTAGACCAGGTTGGCCTCAAATTCAGAGAGATCTGCCTGCCTCTGTCTCCCAAGTGCTGAGATTAAAGGCATGGCCACCACACCTACTCATGCCTAGACTTTTTAAAAAATAATTTATTTTTATTTTAATGTGCATCAGTGTTATGTCCGCATGTGTATCTGTATGTCCGTGTGAGATCCTGGAGTTATAGACAGTTGTGAGCTGCCATGTGGGCACTGGGAATTGAACCAGGGTCCTCTGGAAGTGTATCTAGTTCCCCCAACCTCTGCCATCTCTACAGCCCCTCATGCCTAGATATCATAACTACTTTAAAATGTACAGTTCAATAGCAGTGTTAAGCATATTCACATTTTGGGGGGTGGCATGGGTGTTATCCAACCCTTTTCCATTTTGCAAAACTGAAACTCTATACATAGTAATTCCCCATTTCCACTTCCCTTAGTGTCTGGAGACCATTGATCTACTTTTAGTCTCTGAGCTTGACCATTCTAGGTGTCATTTATAACTGGAATCTTAAGGTATTTGCCTTTTTGTGACTGGCTTGTTTCACTTATAAAATCTTCAAGATTTACCTACTTTGTAGCTTGTGGGATGGGATGACAGGATATTTTTCCATTTTGAGATGTAATAGAAGTCCTATTTTATTAGCCCTGATGTGTGTGCGTGTGCGTGTGCTTGTGTGTGTGTGTGTGTGTGTGTAAGACATTTTATTTATTCACACATAGGCATGTTGATGGATGTTTCATCAACAGTTATTTCCGCCTCATGGCCATCATGACTAATGCTACTATGAACATCATCGTTCAGTTATCTCCTCAAGACTCTGTTTTCAATCCTGTTGGAAGTAGGATTTTTGGATCACGTGATCGTTCTAATTTCCTGAATCCTAATAATAGTGCACGTGAGTTCCAAATTCTCCACATCGCCAA